>APFE030629656.1:47602-62547 GCA_000404065.3 Pinus taeda
GAAAACTTTCTCACACCTCCTAATAGCCCTGTGCATAATAAGAAAGCATCTTTGATTAAGCTAGATGTTAAATTTGATTTTCCTATATATGATGGAGAGTTAAATGCTGAAAAGTTGGACAATTGAATTAGACAAATTGATGTGTATTGCAGAGTGCAGAACAACAACTCAGACAAGAGAAAAATTTAACTGGCAAGCCTATGCCTAGGAGGCACTGCCTTGGTTTGGTGGGAAGGCAGAACCCAAGCTGACACGAAAAGACATGGTAAGACCATCTCTGTCTGGGGTGACTTTGTTTCTATGATTAAGAAGAAATTCTATCCATTGGCCTACATGTAGCAAGAGTTGGCAAACTCTTCGGTAGTTGAAAGGGAAAAGTGTGCAAAGGTATACTCAATAATTTAGAAAGAGAGCATTGATTCTAGGGATCTCATTAGACTCACCAGAGACTCTTTTGAAGTACATTGGTGGTCTACACAGCTACATGATGCATACCATCCTCATGTTTAATCCCACTAGTATAGATGAGGTATATGTACAAGCTACTCATCTAGAAGCTAGAGGAAAGAATGGAAATCCAGAAGTTGGTGGACCATCCCAACCCACTGTAAGCAAGAACAAGGAGAAAAGAAAGCAGAATTGGAAAGCAAGGAAGGCTAACACTACACAGAAAAGCAAAGCTTCATGCACTCACTGTAAAAGGGAGGGGCATGATGATGAGCACTGTTGGATTCTACATCTAGTCCTGAGACCTAAGAAGTTTGGGGGCAAGAAGAAGAAGACTACTGCAGCTATTCAGAAAGATTTGGGGTCAAACTCGGGAGATGAAACAATCATTGCAGCCACAGGTATAAAAGGTAAGAATTTTGAATCATCTACAAGTAATTCTACTCAAACTATTATTGGTGAAGAACATGAGAGAAAAAGAGATGAGATTTTTCATATTCGAGTTATTTCCAAACATCAAAAGATTGATACTTTGATTGATAGTGGCTCACAAATAAATCTGATTTATGAATAAACTATAAACAAACTGGGATTAGCAACTACACCTCACAAGAAACCATACCTATTAGGATGGTTGAATGATAAAGCACAACTGCAAGTGACTAGACAGTGCAAACTCAAGTTTTCTTTTGGGTCAGCATTTGTAGATGAGGTTGAGTTAGACATAATTCCTTTGGATATATGTGGAATTGTTTTAGGAATTCCTTACCTTTAACAAGAATCTACTTGTTAAAGGTGGAATCGAATACTTTGTAAGAGCTCACAAGCTGAAGAATAATTATACTCTCATTAATTCTGGGCAGATGAAAAGAATGATAAATTCATGCAAACAATTCTTACTAATGGTTGTAAAGGAAAAGAATCCTGATAAGACCAATGTATTTGAGGGTTGTAATGCTCAACAAGAAGATCATATAGAAAAAATTGTTTCTGAGTATGATGTCATGTTTCAGGAACCTAAAGGTTTGCCACCCAAAAAGGAAATAGTACAGGATATTATTTTGCGGCAAGATGTTCCATTGCCTAACATTGGGATGTACAGGTTGTCTACTTTAGAGAATGCTGAAATCAAGAAGCAGGTGCAGGAGTTGCTCGAGAAGGGATTCATCAGGCCTAGCACATCACCATGTGGGTCACCAATCGTTTTGGTGAAAAAGAAAGGTGGCTTGTGGAGAATGTGCATTGACTACTGAGCACTGAATAAGATAACAATAAAAAATCGTTATCCCCTTCCTTGCATAGATAATCTTTCAGATCAATTGAAGGAAGCTATTTATTTCACCAAGCTGGATTTGCACATTGGATACCATCAGGTCAGAGTTGCAGAGCAGAATCCATGGAATACTCCTTCCAAAACAAAATAGGGATTGTATGAGTGGCTAGTTATGCCTTTTGGCTTGACCAATGCTCTTGCTACTTTCATGAGATTAATGAATGATGTACTTAGGTCTTTTCTTGATGATTTTGTTATTATGTATCTGGATGACATTTTGATTTTTAGTAAAATGTGGGAAGAACACTTAAAGCATGTTAAGCAGACATTAGATGTTTTGAAAAGAGAAAAACATTATGTTAAACTCTCAAAATCTGAATTTGGAAAAACATCTCTAAATTATTTGGGTTATATGGTAGGGGGTGGTGAATTGAAAATAGATCCCTCTAAATTGGAAGTCACTGTAAACTGGTCTAAACCCAAGTCTCCTACAGAATTGAGAAGCTTCTTAGGAGCAACACAATATTGGAGGAAGTTCATTTCTAATTTTTCCTCAATTACAGCTACCTTACATGCTTTGACAAGATTGAACAAGGTGTTTCAGTGGGGAGGCAAACATCAGAAAGCCTTCAACACCTTGAAATAAAAGATTAGTACAACACCTGTACTAGCACTGCCTGATCTACAAATACCGTTTGAAATCCAAACAGATGCCAGTGACTATGCCATGGGAGCAGTGTTGACACAACACGGTAAACCCATAGGTTATCATTCTGAGACTTTTAATCTTGCAATAGTTAACTATCCTACATATGATAAATAATTGTATGCATTAGTCTAGAGTGTGAAAAAGTGGAAACATTACTTAATGGGGAAAGAGGCAGTAATACATACTGATCATCAACCACTTCAATATCTACACTCCCAAACTAACTTGCAACAATCAAGACACTACAGATGGATGGGTTTTCTACAATAGTTTCATTTGGTCATTAGATATAAAAAGGGCATACACAACAAATTTGTAGACATGTTATCTAGACCCATTATAAATGCATCTACTATACTTAAGCATAATTTTGTACTACATGAAAGTTACATTGAACAATATGCTCAAGATATAGACTTTAAATATGTATATGCAACTTTGAGTCAAGGCAAAAAGGTAGAAGAATTGGACTATCATGTGAAGGAATGACTCTTATATCACTGTGGGAAACTCTGCATTCCACAAACCAAGAGAGTAAAACTGATTAGAAAGGCACACACTTCTCTGATATCTGGCCACTTTGGGGTAAGTAAAACAGCTGCACAGAGGAAAATATTTTGTTATTGACCGAAAATGAATCAGATAGTTTCTAGATATGTAAGAGGGTGTACTATGTGAGCTAAAAGCAAGCCCAACAATAGAAAACTAGGCTTGTACACTCCCTTAACAATTCCTTCTCACCCTTGGGAAAGTGTTTCCCGGGATTTTGTTGGAGGACTGTCTAAATCTAGGAAAGGTCATGATTATCTATATGTGGTTGTGGATAGGTTCAGCAAAATGTGTATTTTGATACCTTGCAATAAAAATATTACAGCTGAACACACTGCAAAATTATTCTTTGAGCATGTATGGGTTCATTTTGGATTACCCACTTCTATTGTATCTAATCGAGACACCCGATTTGTGGGAAAGTTTTGGTCAAGTCTATGGGAACTGATGGACAACCAATTGAAGAAAAGCATAGATTTTCATCCACAAACCGATGGCCAGACAAAAGTAGTTAATAGGATAGTGATCCAGTTACTCAGGGGATATTGCAGCAAACATCCTAAGCTTTGGGATTAACATTTGTGTTATGTGCACATGCTTACAACATAGAAAAACACTATTCTACATAGAGATCTCCTTTTGAGACCTGTTTTGGTTTCATACCAAGGTATCCTTTGGATTTTGTCTTTGGTAAAGATACCATGGTTGATGGACACAGTGATGTGGACAAGGAAACTAGGTTCATTAAACAGATCCAGGAGATCCGCCAGGCAGTACAGGAACAACTGGAAAAGATCCAAGCCAAATACAAGGCTAGGCATGACATGCATCAGATGGAGCATAGTTTTCAAGTTCGGGACCAGGTCTGGCTTGTATATCAGCAAGGATAGGATGCAAGGTGAAGGTAAGAATCTAAAGCCTATCAGGTATGGACCTTTTAAAATACTTGAGAAGATTGGTGAAAATTCTTTTTTCCTTGATCTACCAGCTTACATGCACATCTACTCAGTCGTAAATGCAGATTGCTTGAGATTGTTTGAACCTTCAATGGTTGAGGATCCTGAAGAGAAAAGTCAATTGCCTTCTATTGATGACCTGCTACCTGAATATCTTAATGAATAGCAGGAAGACACAGTCTTGGACAGGAAGGTGAGGACAATGCGTAGGGGAGATGTGGATTACCTCAGGATTGAGCTCAAAGGTTCAAAGCCAGGTAGTGCAAAGTGGATTGAGATTGGACAAGTGAGAAAGCAATACCCTCACTTAGTCGATGCTTGAAAACCAACTTTTGGTGGTCCAAAAGCTTTTTCAGTGGGAAGGCCATGATCCGAATTGGATCCATCAAGAACTGTCAAAGAACCATGACTGTATCAAGTCGGGACAAATCTCTAAAAATTCCAAAACAGCGATCAAAAGCACCATGAACCAGTGGCAATGATATCTAGTGTGGAATGATGAGGACCTTGATCAAAGCACACTGACCAAGGCCCATGGAGACTGCGTGGGAGGTCAAAGTAGCCCTAGGAGGCCCAGACCGGGAAAATAAGGAGGTTTTTGATGCACGATTAGCGCGTATTGCTGGGCGAACGGGTCCATGATGAAGGAAAATCCCGAGCACTCAATCACATTGGGGAACCGGAGAACTGCAGGTGGAAAATCGAAAAGTGGTAACATACAAAGGTGGGACCCACACTCTGGAAAACTAGCGGTATTGATCGGGGTGCACACAAACGGTAAGAGGTTTTGGACGAGAGCGAGGCGATTCCATACATCGAACGACACTTGGCATGCGAAGGTGAGAGAAGACCGCCGTTGATCGTGCGCTATCGGTCAAGCAAGTCAATCACACGGGACATGCATATGGCATCGGATATGGAGGCCCCAGATCGGACGACTGAGATCGAGCCCGACGGGGGGGAATTACAATCAATGAAGGAATAAGCCATGTTTTATAGGTATTTGGAATCTGTTTGACCACCATGATGGAGGAAGAATGCATCCATGAAGTAACTGAAGAAACGAACCGACGAAGCAGGCTAGCGCCATTCAGAGGAGGAGATGTGGCCACTTCGTGAGCGTTCATGATGAAATCGAATAGGTAACTCCAAGTGCATCTATAGAAGGTGATTCAACAAACGAAGACGAGGAACCAAACAGGCATTGGAACGAATGGCTAAAAGCCATGAACAGAGACAAAATACACAGTTAGAGTCAGTCAGATTGAACCTTGAGAGGAGGACTGAACACTGAGAGATAGAAACCATAGAAGAAGGTAGTAAAGCAAAAGCAGAAAGAGACAGAGGGCCGACCTAACCAGTAGTAGCATCGATCACCAGAGAGCTTGAGATATTCAAGCCATCCCATAGAGGAATCTGTCCGGACTGAGCACCACAATTGGCCCCTTCCATTGTAGACCAGAAGGTCATAAAGCTAGTAGGAAAATGAGTCTGTGCACTCCAGTGGCTTGGGAAGTCCAACAACCACCCTACCAAGCAAATCTGTTTCAGGTGACTCATATTGAGCTCCTACATTGTAATTCTCTACTTGAAACACAATAAAGAAAGGCCACCACTGAAAGCTGGACCAGAGATCTAGCCCTAGAGAATAGGGTGAACTCCTGAATAATTTCTTGTGTTCTTGTCTTTGTTTACTATATTTCTCTGCTGTATTTCCATTCAATTGTCTATGTATTGACAATCTGATTGATTTGTTACTTAAATAACATAGACATACACCAATATACAAGCATGTAATACCTTCATTTAATAAATCATTAACTTGGGTCACTCAAAGGGACTAATAATTGAATCCACCAAGGGCTCTAAATCTCTTGTCACAACCTAGGTTCCAAGACTAGTAACTCAGCCCAGATTGTTCCAAGTCTTCGAGAGTGTTTGTTCAAACCCACATCCGTAAAGAATTATGACCACCAATAAAAAAAAATCAAGTGGAAACAAACCAGAACAACAGGGCCATCTAGGAAATGGTAAGGCAAGGGTAAAACCACTCGCAATCTAGGTAATCCTCCATGCCAATGGCATAATATAATTAGATAATCAAATGCATATACCATTAATCCATAAACTAGCAAGGAAATCACACATGCAAGTTGATAGCTACAAAGCATTCCAGATGTACCTACTGATCCACCTGTTCCATTGCATGTTTCTACTTTACTTTTCCTTTTATCCAATCCAAGTGAAACTAGAGTGCTCCAAGCATGCTCCAAGATTTCTCTAAGTGTGCAACAATGTGAGAGAATGAGAGAATAAAAGATAGCTCCAAGATTAAACTGACAAAAGTTTGTGAATTGATCCTTAGAAGCCTTTTTATCATTGAGGCCTCTATTTTCTTCATTTTCTTTCATTTTTCCTTCAATTTAGTCATAATGCAAATATGTGACCTTTCATCTCGAGTTTCTCCTATTTTCTTTTGTTTCAAAAATAAAATGCCAATTATTGTCATTTTTCCTTTGCTAATTTCCATAACCATATATTAATCACAAGTGATACCCCATCACTATGTTTTACCCAACATTTATCTTAGAATGTGTATCCCACGACCTTGGTACTATTTTTATTTACATAGGAAATCAACCAGGGGCTGTTATAAACCCCTCCCCATTGGGGGAACACCGTCCTCAATGTTCAATGACACTTATAAACCAACAAAACACAAGCTTTCCATAGATATTTATAACACAACTCAATACAACATTTAATTCATATCATACTACTAAAGATGTAACCAACATATCATAAACACCATAGTTCTTATTGGAGCTTTATAACACAAATTGATGTAGTATTAACATACATATGCATACATATGCATACATATAGACATAACCAAAACATAACATCAATGCATATATCGAAATACATCAGCTCAACCAATTAATAGAGAAGGATACATAGCCTGCATTTGATTAGTCATCTCCCATGTACCTTCATCAGGCCCAAATTGCTTCCATTGCACTTAACTTGCTCGATTGCTCAATTCTGGAGCATGAGCATATTTCAATGCAAAATGCACTAACATTATGGCTTGAATTCTACTTCTGGTTCCACCTGTAATGCACACCAATCTAACACATGATCAACATCTTTCATATATTTCTTGCATAATGACACATAGAAAAAAATCATGGAATTTCACTTTCAGAGGCAATGCAAATCGGTAGCCCACCGGTCCAATCCTCTCAAGGATCTCAAAAGGCCTACAATACCGAGGTGTCATCTTGACACATGATCCAATCCTTAAGGAGATATTCTTGGGCTTGATGTGCAAGTACACATTCTCCCCAACCTGAAACTCCTTAAATACCTTGTGCAAATATGCATAACTCTTCTACCTGTCTTGTGCTACCTTTAGATTCTTCTTCATAACCTGCATTTCATATTCCATATATATCAACATATCGAATCCAATCAATACCTTGTTCAATAGATCACTCCAACTGATATGAGTATTACAACTCCACCCATAGAGTTCCTCAAACAAACTCTTCTTCAAATATTCCTGGTACCCATTATTGTATGGAAACTCCACCAATGGAATATACTCTTCCCACTTCCGTTGTTGATGCACGACATACATTATCAACATGATCTTTAGAATCTTGCTAACCCTCTCTAGACTTCCATATGTATGCAGATGATAAGATGTACTGAAGGTCAATTTTGTCCCCAAACCTGTAAACAAATCTCTTCAAAACTCGGAACTGAACTTGGCATATTTGTCTCACATAATCTTCCAAGGAACACCATGCAATCTCACTATCTCCATGATGAAGACCTAAGCCACATCACTAGATCTAAATCCATAGACTTCACTGGAATGAAGTGAGCTACCTTAGTCATCCTGTCAACCACAAACATAATAGAATCATGGTGTCTAGATGTCCTCGACAACCTGTAATGATGTCCATGGAAATTGTTAGACAATTGGAATTGCTTTAATGGCTAGTGGAAGTGAGTGTGTTGGCATTGATGTCAACAACCATGGGAGAGGTATGTTGGATAATTGGAATTATTTGAGATTAGGAAAGTGTATTTTCTTTTATGACAACCAGATTAGCTTTGAGGTTGGTGGCAACAGATGTTAGCACAAGCTCAAGGGGAGACCCGCGGTTGATGTAGTCTTAAGTAGAGAACCATCATAGTAGCAAGATATGAACATAAGCTATAAATTATTATAACTATTATCATTAAGGAGTCCAAGAATTTTAAGGATATTATTCCTTAAGATATTACCTTACATACTCTTGGAAGTTACACACTTGGATAGTGCTCGGAAAATTCTATCCAATGGTAGATTGAAGTCTTAAAATGGCCTCCTAGTTTGAGAGATGGAGCCAATCAATGTTAAGGTTCCCCAAAGTTAAAAGTGCCTTTGTGTCAAAGTTGTGATAAATTTTGACAGTGGCCAAATTTGGAAGAATTTATAATGGGAGAACTAAAGGAAGCGATGGGAAAATATAGGAAGAAAATTTAGTAATGGGAAGCAATTTTATTGGCTCAGGTGGAGCCCACCCGACGGAGTTACCATGATAGATGTAGCTTGATAGTGTGTAAGGGCACACATGTTAAAGCGTTGGGATGCAATTGATAAACATAATGAGGAGGGCAAGTAGTATAGAGAAATAATTTTTTGTGGCTCACTGGAGTCCACTTGATGGAGTTACCCCGATGGATGTATCTTGATAGTTTTCAAAGGGGTGCACAAGGTCAAGTGTCATGATATAAGTTGTTGGGCCATGGAGGAAGTTAAGAAGAGTGACATATAATGAGGAGTCGAGTGGGAGGTCCCCACTACAAGAGCTTAGTCTGCTAAAGATGAGAGAAAAAAACAATTTTGGGAGCATAAGGTAAAGCCCAAGGAGATTGGCATTGGGCTAGGTGGCGACATTCCAACAAGCCTTCATATGGAGGTCCTGTCACACTTCAAGTAGTGAGAAGGTGGTTTCCCATATTTCTGATCATGTAGATCAACTATGGAGAACCAATTTCGAACCACTTACATTAATACCACAAACCGAAAATGGAGTGTTGTCGAGGCCGGTTTCTGGAACCCAATGGTTTTTGATAAATGGTGAAAATACATGGCCTTGAGGACCCTTTCTCTCTTCTCTCTGACACTGTGATAAGTGGCAGCATTTGATTGGCTCTCAAGAGATGATGGTGGCAGATGAAGTCAGCATGACGTAGTTTTACGAGGGACACGTGGGTAGAAAATTAACACTTTTAGGTTGTTTAGTGAGCCAAATTCGGGTGACACATCTCATAGGAGGCACCATATGGCACTAATGATATTAGCATGATGTCGTCCTATTGGTTGGAGCTTATATATGTTTTTAGGTGAAGAAAGTGGAATCATTAGAAAGTAGGAGTCTGTACGCGTCAGCATTGATAGATCCGGACTTAAACAAGAATGCAAGAAAATACAAAGATAACCATATACACAAAGATGCAACGGAAATAATACTTCATTTCATTATTGGAAAATACTGAAATATGCTTACAACCGGAAATAGAAATAAAACAGCTAGGGCAATGATAGCCTATCTCTGAGAAGAGATGTGATAGCTACATGCCTCTGAACTGTTCTGGCTACATTGTGGCGAACAATCTGTCCTTTTACAAAATGTGACTTGTTACTTATAGTATTTTTTAGTTACAATACCACAGGTCAATTCCATTGGTGAATGAATACCATGGGTGGATTTTACAATACACGGGTAGATTCCATTTACAATACCATGGGTAAATTCCATGGGTCGATGAATAATATGGGTGGATAAGTACCATGGGTTGATGCCATTTTCCATTCGGATCATTCCTCCCTCCTTAAGAAGCAATGGTCCCCATTACGTAAAGTTCCCTCCTGCGAAGCCTTTGTTGAATATGAAGAACCACTGAAGATAAGGGTTTTATGTGGTTAACCCAAAACCCTGATAAATGAAGATCTGAGGATAGAGATACCCTGTAATGCTTGTGACCAACTGTGATTCTGATAGTGTACGGCCTAGCAAATGGACTTCGATGACAAGGATTTTATGTGGTTGACCCATAAACATGATGTTGGTTGCTGATGAAGTAGCAGGTTCCTACATAGCCTGGGGTGGGAGGGAATGTCTCCAAATAACCCAAGCCAAATGTTGCTATGTTGAAACTGATGAATGTGAAGCAAGTGCCTACTAAAGTGGGGTGAGAGGGCACGTCTCCAATGGGAACCCACTCTGAGTGTTGCTCCATAATTAAAATGGACATAACTCGGCCAATATAACTCAGAATATTTATTATAAATTGTTTTTGGAAGTAGAAAGATCATTTTTCATCTTCTGATGAGTTGGAAATCCTTATCTGGGCACTCTGAGATCTCATATTCGTGCTGCAATAGTTCTGTTGTCACAACAATTCTGATAAGATAGCTGATTTTAAATCAGCGATATCTCCCACATCCAAACTCCGATTCGACCCATTTTTTTTTTAAATTGGGTGATTTTTCGAGAGGAATCTAGATCTGGTATTTTTTTTTGTAAATTTTGTACCAAATGGTTCATATCTGATCTGCAAAGTCGCCACCCAAAAACATTCCTACAAAAAATGAAAAAAGAAAATTTCTTCCGCTTGGCCCAAGAAAATGCTCTGTGGAGGATGTAGCACATGCCTGATGTTTGTTGAATATTCCTACAAAATTTGAAACTGAAATATGTATCAAACCCTCGTTCCCATGGAATCGTAACCTGCTCTGGTACCACTGATTCGGACTTAAACAGGAACGCAACAAAATACAAAGATAACCATATACACCAAGATGCAGCGGAAATAATACTTCATTTCATTAATGGAAAATACTGAAATATGCTTACAACCATAAATAGAAATAAACGAGCTAGGGTGATGGTAGCTTATCTCTGAGAAGATATGTGGTGGCTACATGCCTCTGAACTGTTCTGGCTACATTGTGGCGGATAATCTGTCCTTTTACAAAATGTGACTTGTTACTTATAGTATTTTTCAGTTACAATACCACAGGTCAATTCCATGGGTGAATGAATACCATGGGTGGTTTTACAATACCACAGGTAGATGCCATTTATAATACCATGGGTAAATTCCATGGGTCGATGAATAATATGGGTGGACGAGTACCATGGATTGATGCCATTTTCCATTCGGATCAAATAGTGGGGTAGTCAATAATCAATGAGATGTGAGCAAGAAGACCTTGCAGGACATCTTAGCCTGTAAAGGGGAGCCTAAACGTTTAATAAGGAAGAGGAAAGGGAATTCGCCATGTAGTAAGCACGAGAACATATTTTTTAGAAAAATCATCCTGGTGGGGACTTTGATTGGACAAAGAAAGAGTAGGGTAGACCCCACAGGATAACTAAGCTCTCCAAGAAGAGGCTATAGGACTTTAATGACAAAGCATGTGAAAACACTAGGACTTGGAGCTACAGTCTAAGTGTTAGATGAAGCACATGCAACAGTTAAATAAGAAGGGAGTGGAAGAAAATAACAAAGCCTTAGCTGACATTTACAACACTGAGTCCTATGGTGGACAAGAGGCTAATCGTGAACATGAGAGGGGCTATAATAAAAAAGGTCTGTGAAGGTCTATTCAGTAGCATTGTTAATGTAAAACCTTTGGGCTTTGGATCAATGGGTCAATAACTACTTTGGTAGGTTTCCACCATAATTGGCTATGGCCATTGTTGGGTCAAACATGCACATATGAGTCATAAGCTATGACTTGAGAATTTTAGTCCATGAAATTTCCGAGAGCTCTAGTCTAAGGTAGCAAGGACCATGATGCATAGGAGAAAATTAATGCATCCTATCTTTAAATAGAATTATCCATCCTTCAGCCGTCTTGCACAACACAAAGAATTGAAGTTAAAAGAATGCTAAGTGTAGAAGCTTTGATCATAAACCTGGAGAGCCATGCCTGAAGTAAAATATAAGTTATGTGGGAAATTTATCAACAAGGGAAACATTTTTGTAGTGTGTAATTTGACTGAGAATTAATTTTCAGTATGGGAGAAACACACAAGGGCCCATTCTTATGTTTAATGCACCTATAATGGCCAGGAAATTTGATGTACTAGTAGCATGGAGAACCATTACGAGTAGTGGTGAGCACCAGTATTGCAGCAATAATGTTGCAACTTTTGGGCTGCCAACTTCACTCTTATCAACTCAGTATTTCTTAATAAACTTGGAAGCATCGGTGTTGCATGCACAAGTACTAGTTCTCATTGCATGTTGTCACTTGGTCAACTAGCACAAGATCACTACGAGCTTAAGCCAACTTCTATGGATTCTAGAAGAAGCTCTGTATGTGATGAAAGGAAAGAAAGATTACTCTACATATGTTATTCTAATTGCAGAAAGGAGAAAGACTGAAATGTAAAGAAAACCTAGTAAACCCTAATTAACCAACTAATTCTACTTTTGCAGAAAGAACTATGAAATCCATGAAAGGAATGCCATTACCTACTCAAGGAAGTAAAAAACATCTAACTATGCTACTTTTGGAAGTAAATAAACAAAAACACATTTTTGGATTTTCATGTATTTTTATGTGAATTTTACATGCATGTAATTTATTGTGTGAGTGTGTGGCAGCGAATAGGTGGCGTTGAAGGGCGATTTTGGGACTTGAGAGGATGTAGGATGGTGTGGATGGGTCATAGGATGTCTCAGGTGGCCTTCTAGAGGCTTTTCCCACACTCGGCCTTCAAAAGAAAGCCTACAGGAAACTCTACAGAAGGACACAAGAAATCTATAGGGGGAAAATGAACATCATATAGGAGGCCTACAAGAGGAGGTAGAGAGCAGTTTTCACTATTTTGAGGGTGTGAAAGTGGATGAAAAAGGTGGATGAAGGTTGCAATGAGGTGCTAGGGTGCCTATGATCTACCATGAACCACTAGGAGAGAGAAAGATGATTGGATTTGCTCAAGGAGAGAGGAAGAAGTCCTAGGAAAAAAGCAGGAAAGTAAGGCAGAATTGAGTTGAGGTTTGGGAGATCAATAGGGCATGGATTAGATGGACGGTGTGATTTTTGATAATCTTGACTACTACTAGGAGAGATCTACTACATAGAATATGACAGTCAACCAAGGAAATCAAGAAACAAGTGAAATGAATGCATTTAGGAAAAACAGAGTTTTGCATAAAAATGGTCTAAACTATGATCTATGAAAGGAAATGATGATAAATGTTGTAGGAAAGGAAATAATGAAAGAAGACTATTTCAAATTAGGAAGTGAGCATGATGTAGGAGATCTAAAGCAAAGAAAAGCTGGACTATTAACCTACTAAAGAGCTGCAAACACTAGAAGTCCTATGAAGGAGGAAAATCTATGTTTTTGGGGCAGTAAGAGGGTCTTTGCCTCAAAGCATGGTCTGAAAGGGAGGAACAGAGGCTAAGTCACTATTGCTAGCTTTTTTAATCTTTGTTGATCACTATTTAACCTACCACAGAAAGTACAAATGGAAGCAAACTACTAGATCATCAAAAGCAACCTATTCTTAACCATAAACAAAATACATCTAATAGCAAACTAATCTAAAAACTAAAACAAAGCATAAAAATACAAGTAAAGAGGAGCTTGGATGCTTGGATTGGGCCCTAACCTAGGAGCTTCAACCCTCTGAGGTAACTCAGTGCTATCTCAAAAAGGATTCCATCTTTATTTTCAAAACAAGAGCAAGATTACGTGAAACTGTCACAAAAAATATACTTGAAGTTTGAGCAGAATTTACATAAGAAAAAATCCAACAAAAATCCAACCCTAGTGAGGCCCTATGCTTCTCTACTTATACAAATGAAGATACCAATAGCTTCCTTAAAATCAGGGAGGCGTGGCTCCCAAAACTCGAGATAATCATCAGTCATCCTCCACTTACTCCGTTTCCTTCTAGTGCATGATTAGACTGCTTGTACTCTGAGATGAATGAAGGGGAATTCGAGGTGAGGAGTAATAAATGAGGGGGATTCCCTCCTATAAGTCCTCTCCTTTGTCCACTTTGATTTATTGCTACCATTTTTCCATTGGATCCTTGACTTTGACCTTGAAACTCATCAATAATCTGCATTAAATACATGTTAGACGACATGGCACAATAACTAAATCAACTCACTCTATAAGCATAAATTAGGGGTGATTTTAGGGGCGAATGTTTGCCCTTTGGCGAAATTAAGGGGTTTTAAATTTTTAGTGGGCGAATATTTTGTATCATAGTACATTTTTACAAATCACCTCAAATAGCCCACCTTATTTTAAGAGAGAGGGTAAAAAACGTAAATTTAGCCCTTGAAATTAGGAGTTACAACCTTCCATTCGCCTATTTTCAAGAATAGGTTTTATTTAAGTGAATCCTATGGGCCAAATACCATATTTATAAAAGAGGTATGGTAAATTAATAAAAATATAAATAAATGAGAGGTATTGTAAATAAATAAAACATTTTTTATATTCTCCATAAATCACCTTATATACATGCAAGGGTGTAACAAATAAAAATATAAGTAAAGTGGAGGTATGGTAAATAAATAAAACGTCTTTTTATACTTACTCAAAAGTTATGGTAAATAAATAAAAATATAAATAAACTAGACGCATGGTAAATAAATAAAACCTCTTTTTATATTTAGTCCATAACCCTCGTTCTATTTATGAAGGCTCAAAGAAGAGGTTTTATTTAAGTGAATCCTATGGGCCAAATACCATATTTGTAAAAGAGGTATGGTAAATTAATAAAAATATAAATAAGCGAGAGGTATGGTAAACAAATAAAACATTTTTTTATATTTACTCCATAAGTCGCCTTGTATTTATGAATGGTATGGTAAATTAATAAAAATATAAATAAACGAGAGGTATTGTAAACAAATAAAACATTTTTTTATTTTTTTATATTAATACCATGCAAAAAAACATTATTAACCCTA
>APFE030629656.1:75251-96660 GCA_000404065.3 Pinus taeda
AGCATCTGTTTGAAGAATGGCTAGTTTTATGACAGTGCTTACATGGATGAAGATCAAAACAATGATCTTTCAAATGGCCAACTTGATCACAGTGTTGGCATTTCACGATCTGTTGTTGTTGTCGCTGCTGTGGAAGAGGAGTAGAGTCTGGAACAGCTGAAGCTGAATTGTCATGAGGAGCAGGTGAACTGTCATGAATGAATCCAACACTCTGAAAATGAATGGGTTTCGTGTAGTCTGGAATATGAAAGGACAAGTCCTTTTCATATCCAAGACCAGTTCTGTGCTTGTTGTGGACAAGCTGTTCCCAAGGTCTGATGATGGGCTTGGGAAGTGCAGATTGAACTTCTGCATCTGCATGTAACCTTGCTGCTTTGTTTGAATGAACAGGAGCATTATTGTCTTGCTTTTTATGGGAGTCATTTTCAATCTTTTGAACAGAAACAGGTTCAGAAAGATGACTCCATTGCTGCAGTTCTGCTCGCTGAAGCTGAGATTCAAGCTCCAAAAAGTCTATTTTTTCCTATGTATTCTGCAGACATGCTTTAATGTCACAAAGAGTGTTCTTGTTGATTTTAACTGTGTCTTCGACAGTAGATTGTATCAGAGTTTCGAGAAACTCTAATACACCACCAATTAGAGCCATAACAAGTGCACCACTATTAAAATCAATGTGTAATAGTTCTAATGGGAGGAAATGACTGAGCTCTCCTCCAGAAAATGCTGCTTTTAATTTTCAACTTTCTACCTTCATGATTAGATAAAAAACCGATTAAAAAACTTCAATACCAACTTCAATATACTATCTCGATACTTCAATCAAAAGATGTATGAGAAATCTGTTAAGCTTACCAGCTAGCTTTCTTAGTTTCAATGGATCACCATGATCACCATCTGATTCAGACTATTAATCGATTTCTCAATGAAAGATTGTGATTTCATACTGAATGTTTGCTGATCCTTCCTTTAAAAATTATCAACTCAAAGTGATAGGCTAATGACATATAAGGATTGATTCCCTTGTTAAAGCTAAAGGGCTGAGTAACATCAATGGTGCAGAAAATTCTGTTCAAAATCTCCCAACAGCTTCGAGAGCTTCGAGAGTATCTTTCTAGAAATGTTTGTAAGTGGAATAGCATTGGCAGAGCTCATATCCTTGATCATGTTCCGCAACTTATTGTTATCATAATCTTTATCAAATTCTTTTTCTGATGATTCTTTATTGATATCGATTCAAATCTGAGAGATAAACTTTAGTATTGGAAAAGTAAACATGGTATACACACGTCATTTTCATTCATTACCATTTCTCTTCTATTGACCATCTCGTTGTGGATCACACGGGTTCATAATCCGTATATGTCAAAATTCATGTCATTGAAAACTTTCAAGAACATCTGCACAGCCTTTAAGGAAAGAACTCGACACATACCACAAACCAACGCAGAATCCAATAGAATGCACACCAGCATACGCATTCAGAATTATTCAAAGCACAAAGCCTTCACAACTAGCCGAGAACAGAAAACATATCCAACAAGCCTTCAATTCAACGCAGGCCTTCAATTCAACGCAGAATCCAACAGAACGCACACCAGCATACGCATTCAGAATTATTCAAATCACAAAGCCTTCATGACTTGCCAAGAACAGAAAACATATCCAACAAGCCTTCAATTCAACGCAGGCCTTCAATTCAACGCAGAATCCAACAGAACGCACACCAGCATACGCATTCAGAATTATTCAAAGCACAAAGCCTTCACGACTTGCCGATAACAGAAAATATATCAATGCATTGTTATATTCTTACCAGATCAACCTCATTACATACTATCACTAAAATGAACCAGTCGAAGGAAACAACATAACAAGAGCTAGCTAATATGGTGGTCGCAAGTCATCAATGACCCTTTCGATGCATATCGAGCTCACACAGAGATACAGGCATTCCCACACTACTTCTGGTCTTTGGTAGGTTACAAAAATCAGTTGGCTTTACCCAGAATGCGGACTTCTTTATCGTCACCAGGATTCTCATCTTCTAGGATCTTAACACATGCAGTTTCCTTTGCAGATATCTTTAGCTTCTTTCCTCTTTGTATATTTGACATTCCAGCGTGAATTTGCAGCGGGTATATGGCACCAGAGTATGCTCTGCACGGACAATTATCTGTAAAAGTTTATGTCTGTAGCTTTGGCGTCGTTCTCCTGGAACTTGTGACCGGAAGAAAGAACACGGATTATGATTCGTCATCTGAAATGCAGACGCTTTTAGGATGGGTGAGATACTCTGATAATGTTTTCATTGAACCATGTTAATTAGTTTGACATCCATAATATAGTTAGCAGAAGTATAAAATGAAGGGTTTCACTGATCTACTATGCAGATATAAATTCCTCATCTACTGACTTCTGTACTAATTCTCCATAAAACTAAGATCAAGCCGATTTTCTGTTTCTCTTCATCATGTCTGTAATTTATAAAAATGCAGGCATGGGCATCATACGAATAAGCGAATATTGAGCAAATGGTTGACCCAGCTGTCATTGAAACATGCGATAAGGAGCAAGCTTTGAGATGCATTCATGTTGGTCTTTTGTGTACACAGGCCGACTCTTCACTTCGGCCATCAATGCCTGCAATCACCTTGATGCTTTCACCTCAGTTTGTGGGCTTACCCGATCCCACAAATCCTGCTTTTGTGATTTCTGTTAACCAAAACATCAATTCTGGTGCTGAATGGCTTTGTATTTTGAACGAATTCAGGGCAGCGCAGGTGTAACAGAGGCGTTATGTCAGAGAGCGTTTCTTGTTAGGGGGCGTTTCTCATGCAGTAGAAAGAGTAGAAAAGTCAGTGCGCAGATATTCGACCAATCACTCTTCAAGGGGAATTTTGAGAAACTGACTAAATCCTTTTAGCGCAGAATTCTAGGGGATTAATCTAAGGAAACACTTCTGACATGGAGCAGAAATGTCAGGACTAAAGGATAGTGCAGAAAGGCCACAAAACAAAACAAGTGGCTCAAATATGAGCAAGGCCAACAATCGCCTGGCTCTGATACCATGTTAAACTAACAAGAAACAGATAGAAAAGATAAAACATTCATTGCAATTTTATTAACAGTTTGATATACATTTATAGTACATTTGGTGACCGTTGGGATTCAGATCCCAAGGTCCCTTGGACTGCTTTGTCCATTTGACTTCCACGCTAACCCTTTAGGATTAGGTGTCCAACATAAATGTTTCAATTCTCCCAAGAGTTCAGTCTCTTCTGGGGGTAGGCTCGACCGATGCGGATAGTCTCTCAGGAAAGGGTGGATTTTCTTTAGGTTCACTTTCCTCTTTATCTTCCTCAACCTCCCTAGGTGGAGCTTGGCTATCTGGGAGGAATTTCCCAGACGTCAAGTTGATTTCTTGAATCTCCATAGCATAAGTTGGGCATGATGGTTCCCCACTATACACTTGCTAAGCCTATCTGTTGTTCAGGTTCAGATTTGGCTGGGTAGGCATTTGGGGTTTCCTTGGTGGAGCAGAAGGTAACAATTGTGGTTGGGCAGGTTGTGGAGGCATAAGAGCAAGAAGAGAGTTCTATTAGGGCCTCCACCCTTGATGAGATGCATTCCACTGAGGCTGCGGCTGAGCATAGGATTGAAATGAATGGGTGGCTAGGTGGGCACGATATTGAGATGTGAAGAACCAAGGAGGTGGTGTGGACTAGGAAGGATGAGCAAGGGGACCCGAAGAAGGTATGGAGGGCACTTGGTTGGGGTTGTAGTATGCCTGAGATGTCCCTTGTATCCCCTGCTGGTATGGTCTAGGTCCATGCTGCCTTCTTTGGTTTATGTAATAGAGTTGTTTAGTGACTCCCTCATCCGTTTGATATATAACTTTAAGTCTAGGTAAGGAAGGGAACTTATTTGTAGAACGATTTTCTTCACAGACTAAACAAACCTCTATAGAGTTCAATGGGCATTCATTCCTAGGATGCCTCTTGGTGCATCTAGGTAAAAAAATGGCCAAAGCCCTCTCTACTTCCTCTTGTTTTCTTTTGATATGTAAGGTGTCCATTTGCATGGCAACGGTTTGCGGCATCTCATTCTTGAAGTCTTCCAGCATGTTTCTCATTTCTCCTTTAATGGATGAGTTGGAGGAAGAGGTAATAGCTATGGGTTGACTCCCCCTACCTTTCTTTCTGGCTTCCCTAGAATGGTTTCTAAAAACAATATTATGTTCTCATAGGGTAGTTAGTAGATGTCACCCCCAGCCAATAGATGTAGGGTGTCTAGAAGATTTTCCCCGATTCTCCTAAGCAGGACCAACTTCAGACTCAGGGTCAAGTGTACACCCAACCCTTCTGTAACTAAGTTGAAACCTCTCTTCATAGTCTTCCAGGGACTCATTACTTCCTATGGTCATTCCGAAGATTCCTTCTTTAGTATCCTTTGACCTAAAATAGTAGAGATACTTGTTGTTAAAAGCCTGCTACATCCGAGAATCCCGTGAACCAGCACAATGCTACATCCTTGAGAGTAGAAGGGAATAGTTTCAACTTTTGCTCATCTTCTACATAGTCATAAGTTCGACATATGACATCAAACTCAAACAAGAAGGTGTCAGGATCTTCTGTAGTTAGACCATGGAAATGAGGTAGGGTGGAAGGGCTTATATTCTTCATTTTGGTGTCCCCATTGGTCTCTCAAATGGGAAAGGTACCCTCTATTCTCTCTCCATTCCCCCTAGCATTTTTGTTTTCAGCCATTGGCTCCAAAGGAATGTTTTCTTCTTCTTCTTCCCCTATAGGTTCTTCAAATATGCATGGCTATTCACGTAAGGGTTCTTATTGATTACAGCCACTGAAGAAGAGAGAAGGTTGGCTGTGTGAAGTAGTGGGGGTGTTGAGCAAAATTTTTCCTGGGTTATTTCTATTCCTACGAGGCATGAAAGGAAATCTTTTTGGTTGGTTTTTGTTTCTTTTTCCCCACACTAATAGTACCTAAAAACCTCAAATTGATTGAACAAAAAGAATTGCAACTAACTGAAATGAACTTGCTGAAATGGAAATTTGCACAATTGGAAAGGAAAGCAAGAAAATGCAGAACTTGAAAGGAAAAGAAATGACTAGTCTATTTTTGTTTGAATGAACTATTAGCAGAATGTTGCAATAGGGAATAGAAGAAAGTAGTAATCACAGAATAATCTGATGCTTCCCTTGAAATGGCACCAAAAAGGTGGTGAGCACTAGTATTGCAGTAATAATGCTGCAACTCCTAGGCTGCCTACTTAACTCTTATTAACTCGGTAGTTCGTAACAAACTTGGAAGAGTTGGTGTTAAATGCACAAGTACTAGTTCTCACTGCAGGTTGTCACTTGGTCAGCCGACACAAGATCACTTGAAGCTCAAGCCAACTTCTATGGATTCCATAAGAATCTCTATATGTGATAAAAGGAAAGAAGGATTACTCTACAGATGCTATTCTAATTGCAAAAAGGAGAAATACTAAAATGTAAAGCAACCTAGTAAACCGTAATTAACCAACAATTCCTATTTTTGTAGAAAGCACTATGAAAATCATGAAAGGAATGCCATTACCTACTCAAGGAATTAAACAACACATAACTATGCTACTTTTGGAAGTAAATAGGAAAAAAACATATTTTTGGATTGTCATGTATTTTTATGTGAATTTGACATGCATGTATTGTGTGTGAGTGTGGCAGCGAATATGTGGCGTTGAAGCACAGTTTTGGGACTTGAGAAGATGTAGGATGATGTGGACGGTCCTAGGAGGTCTCAGGTGACCTTTTGCAGGCTTTTAGCATGCTTGGCCCTCAAAAGAAAGCCTACAGGAAAATCTACAGGTGGACACAGGAAATCTACAGGTGGACACAGGAAATCTACAGGAGGAAAAATAATGTCCTACAAGAGGCCTACAAGAGGAAGCCAAGAGCAATTTTCACTATTTTGAGGGTGAGAGAGTGGGAGAAAAAGGTCGATGAGGGTTGGAATGAGGTGTTAGGGTGCCTATGGTCTACCATGAACCACCAAGAGAGAAAGATGATTGGATTTGCTCAAGGAGAGAGGAAGAAGTCATAGGAAAAATGTAGGAAACTAAGGCAGAATTGAGGTGAGGTTTGGGAGACCAATAGGATATGGATTAGATGGAGGGTGTGATTTTTCATAAGCTAGACAATTGGTTGAAGATAGATTCTACATAGAATCTAACAGTCAACCAAGGAAATCAACCAACAAGTGAAATGAATGCATTTAGGAAAAATGGAGTTTTGCATAGAAATGGTCTAAACTACAATCTATGAAAGGAAATGCTGAGAGATATTGTAGGAAAGGAAATCATGAAAGAATACTATTGCAAATAAAGAAGTGCGCATGCTGTAGAAGATCTAAAGCAAAGAAAATATGGACTATTAACCTACTAAAGAGTTGCAAACACTAGAAGTCCTATGAAGGAGGAAAATCTGTGTTTTTGGAGCAGCAAGATGGTCTTTGCCTCAAATCATGGTCTCAAAGGGAGGAAGAGAGGCCAAGGCACCGTTGCTAGCCTTTTGAATCTTTGTTGATCACTTTTTAACTTGCTATAGAAAGCACAAATGGAAGAAAACTACTAGATCATCAAAAGAAACCTATTCTTAACCATAAAAGAAATACATCTAACAACAAACTAATCTACAAACTGAAACAAAGCATAGAAATACAACTAAAGAGGAGATTGGATGCTTGTATTGGGCCATAACCTAAGAGATTCGGCCCTCTAAGGTAACTGAGTGCTAGCTCAAAAAGGATTCCTTCTTTATTTTCAAAACAATAGCAAGTTTACATGAAACTGTCACAAACAATAAACTTGAAGTTTGAGCAGAGTTTACATAAGCAAAAATCCAGCAAAAATCTGACCCTGGTGAGGCTCTAGGCCTCTCTACTTATAACAATGAAGCTACCAACAACTTCCTTAAAATCAAGGAGGCTTGGCTGCCAAAACTCGAGATAATCATCAATCATCCTCAGCTTGCTTGGGTACCTTCTACTGCATGATTTGGTTGCTTGTACTTCGAGCTGAATGAAGGGAATTTGAAGTGAGGAGTAATAAATGTGGGAGATTCCCTTCTATAGGTCCTCTCCTTTCTCCAATTCAAGTTATTTCTGCCATTTGTCCATTGGAACCTTGATTTGACCTCGAAACTCATCAATAATCTGCATTAAATACATGTTAGACCACATGGCACAATAACTAGCTCAACTCACTCTATTAGCATAAATATAATAAGAAAATAATGTAATAAGATAAGAGAATGGTTTGTTTGACTAGGTTAGGAGGTAAAATGAGCCCATATAATTACCCATTTATGAGGCTCGTCAAGTGGGCCTCTTCGATAGATTTTGATTGACTGCAGGGACAACATCAATCAAAGTGTGATAGTGGAACAAAACTCAGTATTCCCATTGAGCAATTGGGGGACAGAAACATTATTGAGAGAGAGGTGAGTGGAGATCTCTATGTGTGAGTGCTTTTGTGAGGAGAAGCCAAGTGTTTTTGCACTAAAGAAGAGGATTGAAAACAAAAAGCTATGTGTGAGGGTTGCTGAGAAGAGGTTGAATGATCCAGTGTTGCAAAGAAGAGGCTGAGAGTGCCTATGTAGAGGAAAGAGATTGAGAGAGCTTGTGGAATAGAAGAAGGCTAAGAACAGAAGTATGATGCTACAATGTGGCTATAGTGTTGTGTGGGATGTATGTGAGTGACTTCTACTAAGAAGAATAGAGGGTCGAAGACAGAGGAAAACAAAGAGATGATAGCAGGAACAATGGCTGACATCAACAGAGAACATTAGTTCCTTATTGAGTGTTAGTTGGAGCTTATATATAAAGGGTTTGTGCTTCCATATTAGTAGGTGTTTTAGATTTCTTGGGGGTTGGTGCCTCCTGTAAGTTGGTTCTTGCATAAATCCAAGGAGTTGCAAATTGGTGCTTGAAATAAATCCGTAAAGTTGTTGCATGACATGGTGCTTCTGGTAAGCTGATCAGGGGTCTACAAAATAAGGGAGTTGGTGCTTCCTACAACTGGGTGGGAGTAAACAATCAAAGGGAGTTGGTGTTGATTTTGGGTGGCTTGGGGGGTACTCCAAGCCCTAGTGTTCAGGGTTTGTAGGGAAAAGTGCTACAAGTAGGTTTGTGGGCTTGGAACCTAATCATGGGGTTTTTCACCCATCTAGATTTGGTCGAAGACCATGATGAATTTGAGAATGAGAAAATTTGAGGTGATAGAGATTTTTGTGTATATTCCAACTCTTTTGAAATTACCCAAATCAAAGCTCTAGAACTTGAGATATGGATTTTTAAAGTTGACAACTAATTATGGATAGTCATGTTATATAGGCTTGGTCTGAGAGACATGTCTATTCAACAAATTTGTGGAACCCTTATTTTTGGTATAAATTTGAGGTGTGTGAGATCCATATTGAACATCAAACTCATCATAAAATACATCTGAAATAGGAAAATAGAATATAAGGCCATGAAAAAAAGTTTGTGGAGGCTTTTGCACTGCTGAAGAAGTGTGGATTTCTTAATGAGCTGGGCCGTAGTGTGTCTAAGGTCTTCATGTATCTCTTTAGGTGACCTAGAAGATGTGTTTTGGGCTGACTATGATGTAGAATTTAAGTCACATTTCGGAGGTACATAATAAGTGTTTTATGTGCTAGTTTCAAGTGTTAAAAGTTTGTGTACGGGCCACAAGAAAGTGTTGTAGATACAACACTATAAGGAGGTAATTTTTGAGTCCATGAGGGCTTGTGAGAACCTCGTCACTAAGACGCAACCATTGAACGGAGGTTGTAGCCTCAACAGGGACGTTTGCGAAGTGGTTTGGGCATATTGATCATGTTGTTATGATCAGTGAGTTTTAGGGTGCGACATGGAGTAAGCTTGTGCACTAATTCAATGTGAAAGGACGGCATGGGTGGAATCATTCTGGAAGAAGTTAACACTAGTCTGGAAAAAAGGATTAAGGTATTTTGGATGCCCTAATCAATCTTTTAGAATAAAAAAAAAACAAGGCATGTGGGCGGCAGCAAAGAGAGTTGCAGATGTCCCCCCTCGATGATAATTGGATAGATGTACACCATGGATCCCATATTTGTTCAATATCTCCTCTATTGAAGAAGCAAAGGGAAGTTGATGGTAATTCTATGGGCAGCCATGCGTAAGGGTCTCCTAGGTATGATAATGCCCTGACTAGATGCAAATGCTACAACATGAACTTGGTCACTCGTGGACTATTAGAGGGTAGCATGAGAGTCGACCAAGTGTGGACATGATTGGGCACTTATGGTCTACTGGAGGACAACGTGATAGTGTCCAAGTTGGAGCCCAGTGAGAAACACCTTGATGGAGAAAGGTAGTTATGAGAGAATTAGTTGTTGAGCTCAAGGGTCTAATCACCAGGAGCAGTTCGTGGAGCTTTATACTTGCTTGTCGAGAAGGACTTCTACAATAGATGATGAGCAGTCCTCCTATCCCATGTTCATTGTGGTAGATGGACATGTTGTAGTGATAGGTGGCAGTGCTCCATGCCCTATGTTGGTCTTCATCGGTGTAGCACAGGGAAACCATAGTGGGTTGAAGCCCTGAGTAGCTGAGGAGCAGGAATGTGTAGCTTAGAGCTCTTCACAATAGATTTGTGAACAACTTGACATGAGTCTCGATGGTTGACTGATGAACAATAAACTAGTGAGTAGATTGGATACTCGAGATTCTATGGCTAGATGAACTTGGAGAATTGATAGAGGCAGGAGCTATAGATCAAGAGCAGAAGGATCGAGCAAGCATAGGGTATGATTGAGGGGAGATGAGAAATTCACATTCATCAGCCAAATGGTCAAAGTATCTTATTTAGGGAAGATTGGTTGTCGATTTAATGATACCAAGTACCAATTTTGTATCTTGTAATAGTGGATGTATGAGGGCCATTAACCCTGGTACGAGAGCCTTGGACTATTTTATTTTATTATTTGGATTAATATAATGAACTTGGGTTACAAATGCCAAAAAGTTGTCTATATGCTATGTATGTGTTATTTACTATTGTTTACATTCCACTATTCAAAGTAGTACCATGGAGATTATTTCTTTGGTAGCATTAGATATTTTAAGATTCTATCCTAGACATAACATCATGGAAATTAAACATGGTATCAGAGCGTATCTGAGCTACTTTGAATGATAGTGAATCAAACTGTGCATAGTGAATCAAATCAGAGGGAGTTGTAGTGTCTAGATTATGGAGTAGAGGCTTCAATTGAAGACATGGAAAGGTGGTCTTGACTTCATTGACAATCAATTTGGTCGGGAGTTATGGTGCATGGGTGGTGAGCCCGGTGAACAAAATTTTCTTGTAGGGAAGATTTTTTATCATGGAATTTTGATGATTTTCAATGGATGGTTAGGACAGATCGAGGGTTTCCTTGGCTTGGACAAGATCAAATTTATTGAGATGGATTCATGTGATGGAATAAAGGCTGAAAGGCTAGATTCTTCATTGTATCATGATGTTTGATATTTGATATTGGTGGGATCGATAGGAGTAGTGTTTGATCTAGGAGGATGAGTTCTTGTAGGACTGAATGAGTGGAGATCGTGTAGGTTCAGTGGCAGTCTAGCCTCATAGGTACCATCCCTATGGAGGTTTTGGATCTTTAGGATCATATGTGATGAGGTAGAGGCACTATCAAGATTGTCGGGTTCATTTTACAAGGTTTGTTGTTATGATGTGTTAGACTCCGTCTTGTATGACAGTGTGAGATTGATTCTTCTTCAAAACCCTGTTTTGAAGAAGAAATAATTAAATGTGTTTTTTAAAATATTTAATTTGTCAAAATGTTTCAAAATTCTTCAGCTTTTCAAATGGCAGTATCTTCTGCAGCCAGATTTACCAAACAACTTTAAAAGCTCCTATCCCTGCAAAAGCACAAGAAGAAATGATAGTTGTTGAAAGTTCGACCTCACTATTGGGTGTTGTGAAAGCTAGAAACATTTTTCCAGTAATTGTATTCAGAGGTGACTTGGCGCTGACTCTTATGATGAGAAGAAGAAGCACTTAAATTCAAGCGCCAACACACTTCACTAATGTTAATTTATTCAGGATTTTGTACCAGAAGCTTGGACGAAGCATCTTTCTCATCACTTGGATAGCACACCGCCATGACCTTTCTCTGAGGTTGAGTACAGTATTAGACAACAATTATTGAGATCTCTGTAGGGGCTTTTATTTGTCAAGGATAAGAATGGTCTTGTCCCTTTGGGTTTAGTATTTTCTCATGTGGAGAAAATACCAATTGCAGCAGCATCAATTGCACAAGTTCATGGAGACAATAAAGAGGAACCTTGAAAAGAATAATTTCAGACATATTGTATGCCCTACACCGTATTTAAACCTCTGCACAAAGCGCCTTATTGTCATGCAAAGATTGGATGGAATTCACTTAACTTAGGTGCTTTGTCCCAATGCAAGTGAAGATCTTCTTGCCAGGATACCCGAGATGGTGAGGAGTATCCACAGTTTGTTGCTAGCTTATGGACAGATGCTATTTGTAGATGGGATTTTCCATGCCGATCCACATGCAGGAAACCTATTAGTGTTTCTTGATGGTAGGCTTGGATTGCTTGATTATGGATAGTGCAAAGTACTTGATATGGAAACGCATCTCAATCTAACAAAAATAGTGCTTGCTTTAAGTGATAACGATGATGATGAGATTGCCCAGACCTTGCTTGATATTGAGATGGTATTTGAAAATATCACTGGGGACAACATATGTGTATTTGATATGTCCACAGTGGCCCGGATTTTATTCGATGTAAACTCTGTTGAAGAAGCCACTATATCTCCAACCGCGCAGAATTCGATCTTGCGAAGAATTCCTTTGAAATCATTTAATCGGTCATTATGGCTCGTCGTGTGTGTTATATTTATTCTTCTAGGTCTTTGTTTTATGTTGAAGATCAACACATCTGCTGCTACAATTTGGAAATCTTATTCTTTACTTGCCTTGCAAGCAGAACACTCATAATGTGCATTGATGATGGTTATTTTACTCACAGGTTTAGTCTCAATGATCCTGATGCGGACTCTGAGAAACGACTATGCAAAGTATGCTCGCGAAAAAGATGATTTGGAAAGCGTGAAGAGGGATGTTAGTGATACGTCAGGGTGGAAACTTGTTCATGGAGATGTTTTCCGAACACCATGAAACTTGCTCTTGATGTTAGCATTAATGGGAAAATCGGGCTATTTCCAGGGCGCGCTACGCATCAGCAGAGGCGCTCTACACACCCAGGGCGCGCTACACATCAGCGCAATTTTCTCAGTGTTATTTTGTTTGGGCGCTACGCACCAGGAGCGCGTGGCGCGTTGGGTGAGGCGCGCTACGCACTCAGTCTCAGAGCTCAGGAAAATTTGTCTTGTGCCTAGTTTCATGCCAAATTACTACAAATGCTTGCAAACTAAAAGGATCTGCAAATCCCAGTTACTTAGATCAGAATACAAAAGATGCAAATGAGCTAGCCAAAGAGATTCTAAACTTGAATCTTGCGTCAACTGAAAATAACATGGGTATTCAGAGTTTATTAGTTAAGCATATGTCTGAAACTGGTGGAGATGTATATTTTTACAAATTTCTTCCTCTAGAGAAGACTTTCAAACCGTCACATTTTTCATAGATTCTCAGCAGCAGCACAAAAGCAACATTGAAGAGCACAACAAAAACTGCTCAGTTATTCCAGGTATGAGTGTAGTTGGGATAATAAGAGCATTTCATGGTGATGGAAAGAAGCAACTGTGTTGGTCACACCTTCTCTGTCAGACAACATTCATATAGGGGATGTGTTCTCATTAGGTCTGGGATATTCACTATTCCATTTATTAGCAGAATTATTTGGCTTTCGAAAGATTTTGTGTGGCTGGTTGCAGACTCAAAATATGGCACTCATGCTACTGTTGCGGCATGGCTAAAGGACTATCATGAACTTATATTTTATCACTTGTCTTCCTTTTTGATGTCTAAATCACTTATTGATAGTCTACATCCTACAGAGGAAAATGGACCTTCTTATAAACATAACGATTACAACACACTAGATGACTTTCAACATGCAGGGACTATTGCTGCAGCTTTAATCTTTAAAGTTCAGGAAAATCAGATCCAAATTGATAAACATAACCTCAGGGTTTATTCATAGGAATCCAATGGACAAATGCAAAATTTAAACCTGATTAATGTTGTGAATTTTTGGCAGTTCATAGACAAGGGTTACACACGAGTGGAATCATTGTTTTTCACGTTTAGTTGGAAATGGTTGTCTGTTTTAGGTCTTACTAGCTCTATTTATCACCAGATGCACATGGTTCTTCTCGGGAATATCAAGTGGATGCAATAACTCTTGAAGTGTCCCTGCGTCTCTCTCTTGAAAATGATTTGACTCACATATGATATCTTTTAGAGATTGACAGGTTAGGGATGTTAGATTTTCTATTTTCTTTTTTTTGTCTTGGTTTTCAAATTTGTAAAATTGTTGGATAGGAAAATGTCAATTAACAGTGTGCCTATGAAAATCTTAGCATATTTGTTAAAACCTCGTGGTCGGAAGCCTCCAGTGCGCCGCCAATTCTTCTTAGATTGCAATGAAATCGCTGAGCTTTGTGATCATGCAGAACGCGTATTTTCACGTGAGCCAAGTGTTTTGCAAATCAGAGCCACAGTAAAGATATTTGGGGACTTACATGGTCAGTTTGGGGATCTAAAGCGTTTGCTTGATGAGTATGGTGCTCGATCTACAACAGGAGATATAACGTATATCGACTATTTTTTTCTTGGGGGATTATGTAGACAAAGATCAATATAGTCTGGAAACAATTACTCTGCTGCTGGCTCTTAAGGTTGAGTATCCACACAATGTTCATTTGATCCGGGGAAATCATGAGGCTGCAGATATTAATGCGCTTTTTGGGTTTTGAATTGAGTGCATTGAGCGCATGGGTGAAAGGGATGGAATATGGGCGTTAAATAGGTGGCAGAATTTCCTTCATCAAAGGACAATTGACTCATTTGTAGGCTACGACTACATAACATTTCCAAATTTTATGAAGAATCATTAGATTAAGAGATTCTATGAGTATTTTTAGGCAGATAAGAGCATTCAACGAATATAACTAGCATAATATGCACAATTGTGAAATTGTTAAAGATTTCAAACAGAAAGAGAAGGTGAAAAGTAAAAGACCAAACACCACAAAGACATCGACTACTACAGAAAAATAGAAACCGATCTCCTACTAAGGACTGTAGTTAATGATTCAACAAGATCTACACCCTAGATTGTTGGCCATCAGAGGATTTTTAGAGGAAACGCTCTTTTCTATTTTTATAATTGCAGGTGAAACGACGCCCCTGTTTTGGGGTCGATTTGTTTTTCCCTTAGTAGCATTTATTTAATGTATAAAAAAAATCATTTGTAACAAGGAGAGAGGGAGAGTTCTGAGTGCTGGTGGAGGAGATAGAACAAAGCTTCCATTATACAGTCTTTGACAGAGATTTTAATGAAAATACACAGCTCTGGCTTCTGAGATTCCTGTGGTATGAGATTTAACATTTGTGTCCTCCTTTGTTTCATGTATAGCCTGTTATGTGTTCATTTCATGATCATTTCCAATTGAACAAATGATGTGATAAGGTAGAATTCATAATTTTTTATGCTCTGCATTTAAGTTTGTTCATATTTAATGTTTTCTTCTGTTTGACAAGGATTCATCCTCTATGCCCTTGTCAGCTCCTCAGCGGTCTTGCCATTCCATTTAATCTCAATTTGATGTTAAAATTTCTTGCCTACCTTGCCTCAGGAGACAATCTGTGTTTTTGATTACATTTCTCTGTTCAAGATTTTTTTTTGCCCCATGCAGCCCAGAAAAACCCCATCATTTTATTAAAAACCCCTTTTCTATCAGTTTACTAGCCTAAAATTAGTGTTCTTTATTGATCATCTCAGCCCTTTGAAGACCTGTTGCCGAGATAGACCTGGAGAGAGCCCTCTCCTGTCCTCGTAGGGCTAACTAGGAGGCTGAGCTTGGTTTGATGTTGCCTTGAACCTCGCCTTCCTCAGCCTGATGCAGATTCAAGCGCTAACATGATGGATGGTAGATGGGCTAGTGTCTCCAGAGACGATGATGGTTACTTCCTAGTCTTGGAAGTACCTCCCTTTCTAAGAGGGAGTGTTTATATTTTTTTAGCTTTGGAGGTACTCTAAGCCCTAGTGTTTGAGGTTTAGAGGGAACAATGCCGCAAGTAGGATTGTGGGTTTGGAACCTAAGCATGGGGTTTTTCACCCATCTAGATTTGGGCAAAAGCCATGATGAATGTGAGCACGAAAAATTTTGTGATGATAGATATTGGCTTGTTGATTCCAACGCTTTGAAAATGACCCAAATTGGAGCTCTAGAATTTGAGATATGCATTTTTGATGTTGACAATTAATTATGGATAGTCAAGTCATGTAGGCTTGGTCCAAGAGACATGTCTCCTCAAAAAATTTGTGGAGCCCTTATTTTTGGTACAAATATGAGGCGTGTGATATCATTATTTAACATCCAACTCATCATAAAATTCCTCTGAAATAGGACAGCGGAATCTAAGGCTAGGAAGGTGGGTTTTTGGAGGGTTTTGGACTACTAAAGAAGTGTGGATTTCTTAAGGAGTTAGGCCACAAGTGTCTAACCTCTTCATGTAGCCTACTACTTGACCTAAAGGATGCATTTTGGGCCAACGGTGATGTTCATTCCATGCAGAATCTAAGTCGCATTTTAGAGGTATGTAATAAGTGTTTTATGTGCTAGTTTAAAGTGTTAAAACTTTGTGTATGGGCCACGAGAAAGTGTTGTAGGTACATCATTGTAAGGAGGTGATTTGTGGAGCCATGAGGCCTTTTGAGAGCCTCCTCACTAGCCTGCAACCATTAAAGGGAGACCACAATTTGAACAAGGACACTCTCCAAGTGTTTAGGAGAGTTTTTTATCATGTTGTTATGAGTAGTGAGCTATTGGGTGTGACATCGAGTAACCTTGTGCACGAATTCAAAAAGAAAGGACAACATAGGTGGAAGCATAGTGGGAGAATTTAACATGAGTATGGAAGAAAGGATTAGGGTCGTTTGGATGCCCTAATCAGTCTTCTCAAATCATAGAAACCAAGGAAAGTGGGCAGCAACAAGGCGAGTTGAAAATCTCCCCTTGGATGATAGTTGGATAGATGTGCTAGGTGAGGACATGATGGAGCCTAGATTTATGCAATAACTACTCTATTGCAAAAGAAAAGGGAATTTGATGAGAAGTCTATGGGAAGTCATGTGTAAGGGTCTCCTAGATGTGAGCACTATTGGAGAGCAGCGTGAGAGTGGACCAAGTGTGGATGTGATTTGGCAGTTATGGTTTGTTGGAGGAGAGAATGATAACATCAGAAATGGAGCCCGGTGAGGAACACCTTGATGGAAAAATGTAATCGCGAGAGAGGTAGTTGCTGAGCTGAAGAGTCTGATCAACCAAGAGCATTTTGTGGAGCCCTAGATTTGTGTGTGGAGAAGGACTTCTACAACAGATGATGGTTAGTCCCCCTAGCCAATGCTCATTGTGGTATATATACATCTTACAATGATAAGTGGCATCCCTCTATGCCCTATGTTGGTCTTCGTCTATGCAACGCAAAAATACCATAGTGAGTTGAAGTCCCTTAGCAGCGGAGGAGTAACAGTGGGCAATTAAGGGTTATTCACAAGTGGATTTGTGAACAAATCGACAAGATTCTTTATGTGTTCATGCGTTTATGTAAAAATGATCAATTAGTGAGCTTATTAGACAGTCGCGATTCAGTGGCTGGATGGGCTTGGAGCATTGATAGAGGCAGGAGCTACAGATTGGGAGCCGAAGGACTGGGTAGACATAGCGTACGACCGACGGGAGCTGAGAATCAACCTCATCAGCTAGATGGTCAATGTATCTTGTTGAGGGAAGATTGGTTGTGGATGTACTAACACCAAGCCCCAATTTTGTATTTTTTACTGGTGGATGTATGATGGACATTATTCTTGGTACGGAAGCCCTAGATTATTGTATTATATCAACTAGATTAATATAACAATGTTGGGTTAAAAATTGTAAAAATTCGTTTATATTTTGTGCATGTGTGATTTACTGTTGTTTATATTCCACTGTACAAAGTAATATCGTCAAGATTCTTGGTTTGGTAGCATCAGGGATTTTAAGATTCTAGCTTAGACCTAAGATCTTGGAAATTCAATAATTGGTGCTTCCATTGAGTTGTGGATAATAAAAAAATTGATGTAATAGAGTAGGTGTTATTATTACGTCAAATAACAAGCAAGATTTGGTGTTTTTTCTCCTGTAAGGGTTCCCACGTTAAACCTTGGTGTTCATGTGTATGCTTCTCATGGTGTATATGTTTATGTATTGATTTTATGTTGCTTCCACATGATATGTCGTTAATGTTAGTATGGATGGTTTCCAAGAGTGAATGTTAAATATAAATTGGTAGAAATGTTTAAATTAGCCTTAAGATTGATTCACCCCCCTCTCAGTATTAACATTGTTTCCAAGAATTAGTATCAGAGCCTATTTCATCCAGGAAAAACTTAATCGCTCGAAGGTAGATCAAAGGGAAACAATGACTAATCAAACTTAGCTTACATTAGCAATAGTTTCTCTTTAAATGGATCAGAGTATGTACTCTAGAAGGATAGAATGTAATCCTATTTAATGTATTTAGAAGTTGATGTATGGTGATCCATAATGAATGGAGAAAAGAATGAGTTCAATGCAAAAGCCAAGGAAATCATCATGAAAGGGTTATCTAATCTAGATCTCGATAAGGTAAGGCATTGGTAGTCATCAAAGGAAATGTTAGATAGATTACAATGTATATTTGAAGAGAAAAAAGCCACATAACAAGAAAGGAGGTTGATGAACCCTTCTTCTCAAGCATTGAACCTAAATATCTAAAATTTGTTTCCACGGTACTCGAGTTGGTGATGAAGAATACTCAGAAGAGAGACCATGCTACTCTGAATGTATGATATTTCTATGTGATGAATGTAAACAAATAGGTCATTTTTCTCTAGATGTTCAAGGTAAGTTTCTAACGAGAGATATATAGTAGTGATGTAGATTGAAATAAATTAGTAGAAATAGAAAATGAGGGATCCTCTAAAGAATAAGATAATATGTGTATCCCTGGAAGTGATGAAGATGGGATACTTCTCAGACCTGTAGAAGATCCTATGATCACAGAGAGGAATATATATCTTTTTGGTGACTCAACTAGCACTTCTGGTAGTGAAGATATGCACCTAAATGAAAGGATATACATTAGAAAGTGGTTAATCTCTACTCTAAAGGAGATCAAGGACCTATCAGAGGAAAATCTCAAACAAGAGGAGAAATTGAAAATTTATGATCTTGAGAATGAAAAGTTGAGAAAAAAAATAGTTAATCTAAATGCTCAACAAGAAGAGGCTAATAAATTGAATGGGGGGCTAACCATTCAACTAGGTGAAAGATAAGCTCAACATTAGAGACTAAAAAATGAATTTGTCTCATTGATACATGACCTAGAAAGGGAAAATAAATAGTTGTATCAATCTCAAAAGCTTGAGGAGAGCATAGAGGCATTCAATGAGATGCTTGCTTAACAGAGATCCCATCTCATCTAGGCTAGTTTGGGTTTCAAAGAAAAACCAAGCTTCAATAACTCAAAGGTTGAAGGCTCAACCACCCATGTAAGGGAAGTTGGAGGTTCCAAGAATAACAAGGGAAAAGGATTTATTGGAAAATAATAGTAGCAAAGAAAGTACTAGCAACAAGAGAAGGAAAGGAAGCAACATAAGAGAGATAAGAAACGACAAAGAAGAATGAAAAGAAACACTTAAATAGTCATGGAAGGCCCATGAGGAACTAGCAGATGCCATTTCCCCCTCAAGGAAGAAGCCTTCAAATAAAAGGTTTCTTTAGTTCTCAAAAGCCCTTTTATCTCTATTGTTTCTCTTGTAATAATTTTCAACATAAAGCCATGGATTCTAGATGGCATCCAAAGAAACATAGTGTGTGGAGAAGCAGTAAGAGAAAGCATGTGGGTGGTAGTAGAGGCCTTGATATAAATGATAGTCAATATAATGATGCTTTTTCCCCATTCTTAAATGATTTCAAAATCTTCAACTATAGCAATTTTGGGCATAAGTAAGCAAATTGCAAGTATAACAGTGCAAAGCATTCCCCTTAAAATATGCATTCTCACGGAGAAGCATGATCAGTGAAGACCAAAGAGGCAACTAAGTTTATCTTAAGCACTCTATGTAAAGGTGGAATGTTGAACAATGGAAGTAGAAAATCATCAACGAGTTGATTTTTCTTAGAAGAAAAGCCAAAGAAAAATTATGAGTGAAAATTCTCAAATTCCTGTGGTAAAACACTTTCCAAGTACTAGTTGTAATGAGCGGAAACCTCAAGTGAAGAATGGGAGCAATTATCCAATCAGTCCTCCATCCCCTGCTACATAAAACAAACAATCTGTTGTTTAACCTTTTCTTTAATTTTTCACAACTCCATCCTTGTTTCTACCTCCTCTCCTCAAATTTTCTTCACACCTTCGCCTCTACCTCTCTTTATTTTTGCTAGGTACCTCATGAACAAGGACTCACAAAAACTCAACTCTTCAAATTACTCTCTCTCTTTTTGGCATTCCAAAATAAAATATTTTATAAACAAACCTTGTTGGTTGTTTGTATTCCTCACATGAATATGATCTGAACATTCTTTTCTCTTTGCATTCCACTAATTCATTTCACACCATTTCATATTTTGAATATTATAATAAATATAAATTGACCTTAAATTATTTGAACATCTGAAGTAACGTAGGCCAATATTAATGGTTAAAAAATCCAAACTCCAAAGTTTTATTTAATCCATACAATTGAACATCACAACCCCTTCATGCATCTTTACTACACTTTTTTATGTTGTAAGAAAATACATACTCAACCAAATCAATAGCCCTCAAGTCATTTGTCATTGCCTTGCATCGCTACTTTTTCAGGTACCCTTGTAACTAACCTCTTCATCTCCTTAAACAAAATACATTTCCTTTGCAACATATCAACAATAAGCAAATGTCCTCAATTGCTTCAATAACATGCCTCCAATATACCTTTCCTTTGCAACATATATGTTGGGTTGTGTTAAATTCTTTCCACGACTACCTCCCCTAATTAACCAGGGGGTTATAGGGTGGCTAGAGCCCCCCCTTCATTACAGCAAGGGGGAGGCAACCCCCCATGTCCAACGGTTTGAGGGGCGCATGTAGCCCCCCCTCTACAGGGTTCGAGGAAACGGCCCAGAGAAATTTTTTTCAGACCGTTCATTAGGTTGGGCTGACCTACCTATGGTTTTGTGCATGGTTTTTGCACATGGTTTTGGATGCAATGGTTTTTGGTCCATGGCATTCGATGCTTCAACATGTATAAATGTCTATTGTAACATTGAAAGGAACATAATGAAAAATCAAGCTGCTAGTCCCAGTTTTGTGATCCAGGGGAAAATCTCTGTGTATATGTGTTTTATGTGCTATGCTCTCGCATTGTTTTTTCTGTGTTTTAGAATTTGTATGCAGGTAATTTATGTACGGGGTTAAAACCTACATTTGGTATCAGAGTTATTTTGGCTTCAATGGGACGAATTTGTTGCTGAGGGGTTTCTCTTGGGCCTCTAGTAGACCTTGTTCAGTGGGAGATCTACGGGATTGATTCTAGTGGTGAAGGAAGATGGTGAGCAGTAGAAAGATAGAGATCGTGAAATTTAATGTTCAAAGTTTTAAGTTATGGAAACTCAATATGAAGGATCTATTGGTGGATAAAGATCAGTGGATCGTGGTTGATCCAGGTACTAAACGAACGAGAGTGTTCGATGAAGAATGGAAGAAGTTGGATTGGAGGCAAAGAGCACAATATGATTGTGTAACTTAGATTCAGTATTGCTGAATGTATCAGGGGAAGTGATCCGGATTTAAATAGGAACGCAAAAAATTATAGAGATGACCATAAACACAAAGATGCAGCGAAAATAATACTTCATTTCATTAATGGAAAATACTGAAATATGCTTACAATCAGAAATAGAAATAAACTATCTAGGGCGATGGTAGCTTATCTCTGATAAGAGATGTGATGGCTACATGCCTCTGAACTATGTTACAATGAGGCTCGCAGGCCTATTTATTGTTGAGAAACAATGAGAAACCCTTAACATTCCAAAACCTAACCCTAGGAGATGAAACGCCAAACT
>APFE030629659.1:1955-22004 GCA_000404065.3 Pinus taeda
TAGTTTGTTTTCACCTCCAAAATCATTTGCTTCATTCTGTATCGTTGATGTGGGATTCATTAAGGCCCTCCTGCGATGGGTCACTTCTTTTCGACATCAGCTCATTATCCAAGAAGTTGACTTAGGAAAAACCCTTTCAGTACTTTGAAGCTTGCATGCCTTAATGGAAGGTTTCTCACTTTCGGCGACAGGTTTACATCAATGGCCTTCAACTGAGAGATTTTGCGTGGTGTTCGACACCAAGTCCTTTTTCACACCACTTAAATTGTATTGTAGTACCTTGAGGGTCATTGTCATTATTGGTGATTCCTCTCGCGCCTGTTAACAACTTACATCATTGGCTGGTAATCAGGCGATGTCTTTCCATATTCGACTCCAAGACATTTTTCACATGGATCGACTTGTACTTCGAGTGAAGATTGGCTGATTTTTGAAGACCCAAGATCTAGTTTCATCCATCCGGGCTGCGATATATTCAGGAATTTAAAAACATCTAGTGTACATCATTGCTGAACAGATGATCATCCAAATCGAAGGATGATGTATCCATTCATCAGTTTGTCACACAGATGATCGTCTGTCCTATGTACATGAAAAATGAATTTATAAAGCTGAGCATGGGAATACCCGCCTCAGCTATATCATGAAAAAATGTTGTCAAAATAATGTATTGTATTGTATCTTATTACAGGTCGCCTCCCAGCTCAGAAAAACTTTAGATCCTCATAGTAAAGCATTTCACCCGACATAAAAAAAAATTAACGACCTCATGCTTTAGGGGGCAATTGTTATAGACATTTTTGGTCACTTCAACTCCAATCATAAATGTCGATAAACTGAGGGCTCTTAAGTCCCTAAAAGTGTTGCTTCACTGCCTAAAGGAACAAGGTCAACTGATTACATCATCTCCCAGAAGTTCTCCACTGAAAATTGCTCATAAATGGTCAAAACTGGACCATACTGAAAGCTCAATGCAGAGGGTGCGATGCATACTGATTTTCTCCTCTGTAGGGTGCGATGTTCGGGAATGGATAAATGGCAGGGACAAAAATGCGAGGTGGAAGATCATGGAATCTTCCAGAAGTTTCCCCTCTGACACTTGCCACTCCATTTTCAACCAGGGATGAGTAAGAAATCATCATTCTCCAAGTGGAAGCAGGAACTATCAGAGAGAAGACACTAATCAAGATCCCAAAAGATGACTCACCTCTCTGTAATCATCTATATATGGATCCCTCATCATAGAGATCTGGAGGTTGGAATTTTGTAACTTATAGAGAAGTGATGTTGGTATTCTTGTGTACATTCATAGTGTTCGATGATTTTTCTTTGCTTGAGGTGAAGAAGGGTTTCTTAGCTAGAGGATGATGTTGGGTCAAAGTTCATGGTTGTAATCCTCTTGCTACTTTTCATCTGAATAAAGCTATTCTTGTTTCCTTCCATATTCTTGTGTACTTGTTTATATATGCTTGTATATGGTTAATGCACATCTGATCCTGCATTATTTATGAACTTAGATCCTTGTTTCTTCCATAGTAGTTCGTTGCTGTGATTGTACAGGTCCTTTTGAAGCTGAGCAAACAAAGAGCAAGCGGCAAAACTCTATCAAGAAGGAGAGGAAATCGAGCGCAAGACTCAGGTTGGCCCTCTTGATTCTCCTCTCATATATTTTCATAAAAGGAATCAATAGTAGACTTTGATTGTTGGTTTCTAAGATAGCCACCCATCTTAGTGGGAATAGTAGCATCTGTGTGGACACTATTCCCATATAACAATCACGATATTGCGAAACCTATTATCATTAACAACCATTGTTTCGTCGGGCAACTGCAATATGCGATTTGGGAGAAGCTTATAGAATTTCGCAATATTTGGGTGTTTTTACATTAAGTGGTGCTGTAGAATTTGAAATCTACAATATACAATGAGGTGTTCAGGCCTTAGATCTAGTGTTCTCACAGATCGCATTTTGAAGGAGCTCTTTATATAAGAGATGGTTGCCATGACCTTTTTGCGATGCAATACTATTGTTTGACAAACGAATTTTGTGAAAGGTTTACCTTTGATTTAAGACTTTCCACTTTCAAAGCTTTTCTTGGGTTTTATGGCCATATAGCACCTAAGTATGGACAAGGTAAATTTACACGTTTTAGAAAGTCTCATTTTGATATCTTGTTTTATTTTAAACAAAAAGCAATATTAAATACTAAGTTTTATTTTTTTGGAAGGGTCCCCATTTATTAATGTTATTGCTAACACTAATAAAAAAGGGGGGTGTTGATGGTCACAACAATTGGTGATTCACTTGAAAGAACCAATTATCTCTGATGGTTTTTTGAATTTTCTAAAACTTCTAAAATAGAAATGTTTTTGGAAAATCAAAATTTATTGTAGAAATATAAGGTAAATAGTGCTATTTGCTAACAACAGCATCTTGTTTCATCTATCCTAATTCTGATTATCTTCTTCCTAAAGTTAGTCATTGTACTTACATTAGTCATTACTTCGTTTATAAATATAAAAACAAATACATCTCCGTAGATCAGTTTAGGTGTACTCATTTGTCGTAGATAGAGCCTTTGTTGCCAGCAGGCATCCATAGCCTTGACAGGGTTACCTGCTACCCAACAATGATCTAGTATCCTATTTAAGAAGTATGCAATTTTCAAAGATAAATCCTCATATACACTTATTGCTTTTTCTTTTCTTTTAGTTCTTAAATAACAATGTCTTGGTTTGGTGGCCAAAATAGGCAGTGCCATTCACTTTATTTAGAACTTAACTGAACAAGCAGGCTCCTGATGAGACCCCTTATCTTTTGATGGAAACAATTTGGAGTCATTACCTTGTTTTGGTATGCAGTTTGGCAATGTTGGTTAGTTATAATCTTTATGATCATGATAAGTCGGCTATTGATGAGACCTCTTATTCTTTAAATTTAAAGTGCATAACTAGATTACTCTTCGAATCTTGCAATTTCCTAAAGTGGGGAGGAAGTCATTGGTTCCTTAAGAGTTCTTCTAGATGACAACTGTAGAGTTTAAAAGTCGCTTTTCTGTAGAGAATCTTTGTCTTGTTATTGATACTTTTCATGACTGATATGAAGCAAACTTCTACTTAAGGTTGTTTTTAATCCAAAATTATAAATTTGAAACAAAAGAACAAGTAAAAGCTTTCATAATTATAGCACTTGACCATATTTTTCAAAAATAAAGATTAATTTTCCTAACCACTTCCACTTATACAAGAAAAAAACAAAATTGAAAAGAGACACTACTCTTTTCATGGAAACCAAAGGTAAACATTTTCAACCTATTTTATTATCAAAAAGAAAAACAAACTAAAAAATAATAATTTACAAAAATAGAAGAGGTCATCTTCTATGGAAAGTATTTTTTAAGGATCTTCCCATTAACAGTTAAAGACTCTCTTTTCCCTTCTAAGTCTTGTAACACGAAAGCCAATGAACCTACGATTTCAACAATTTGGAATGGTCCAAGCCACATCCATTGGAATTTAGTATGCTTGCTTTTCTCTTCATGGGCTTTATGCCATTTCAATACTAAGTCTCCAAGCTGAAAATATTTTCTAGATACCAAGTTTGAATCAAAAGAAGCCTTTACTAATTGTTGATGATGTGCATGGGTAATTCTAGACTTTTCTCGTTCCTCTTCTAGCTTAAGAATCTACAATTGTCTTAGTTGCAAGGATGAAGAAGGAGTTTCTTCGATGAATTGAAATAAGGCTAAAGAAGGAATAGCTAGATGTGTTGGGAGGACCACTTCTTTCCCATAAACTAAATTAAAAGGAGAAGTGCCAATAGAAGTTTTCTGAGTTATTCGATCTGCCCAAAGAGCGTACATCAAAGACTTATGCCAATTTCTATGATTTTGATCAATAGTTCATTTAATGATTCTAATAAGGTTTTTGTTTGTTGATTCAGCCAACCCATTTCCTTGCAGGTAATAATTGGCAGAATACTTAAGTTTAAAACATCTTTTGAGTGCAAATTCATTCATAGCATTACCAAAAAAATATGATGCATTATCAAACATTAAAGCTGAAGGTAAGCCAAACCTGGTAACTATGAATTGATCTATAAAATCGATGATACTGTCAGAGTTGGCTGACTTGAGTGGAACTGCTTCTACCCATTTGGTAAAGTAATCAGTAGCTGTAAGGATATACTTATGTTGTTTAGAAGAGTGAGGAACGATCTCACCTATTAAATCTAATCCACTTGTTTCAAATGGTTGATCAATGTTGACCTGCTGTAATGGAAATGATGGTTTCCTCTGTCTTCCAACAATAGTTTGACAAATTTGACATCTTCTTACATAACTATGTGCATCCTTAAATAATGTTGGCAAGTAGTAGCCTGAGCGCAAGATTTTGTGTGCTTTCACATCACCTGCTTAATGTCCACCTGTCAGCCTGTCATGAAGTTCTTGCAATACTTTTTCAGCTTCATATTTCTCAAGGCATCTAAGAATAATAGAATCATAATTCATCCTAAAGAGTACATCATTTACAATTTGATATTGCTTAGCTTTTAATCTCAGGGCTCTTTTCTTTGTATGATTCAAATGTGAAGGAGCATATCCATTCTTTAAGTAAAACATAATATTGGCATATCTTGATTCAGAATTGTTTAGACTTACCTCATACATTTGTACCTCACTGTCTGGGGACTTTATTTCTGATATGTGCAATGCTCCAACCAAAATTTTGCAAAAACCTTGACCTTTTACAATATTTGTTGGCTTGATTTCAACATCATATTCTTGTAGGGCTGTGACCCAATTTGCTCTCTTTTCACCCACGTCTTTCTATACCAAAATATTTCTTACCATTGGAAATGGTACTATTATTTTTGTATGAGTCTTGAGAAGAAAGGGTCTAAAGTGTTTGATCGCTTTGAATACAGCATAAGCCTGTTTCTCAATGTCAGAATAATTTAATTCAGTTCCTTGCAAGTTTGAATTGAAGAAGGCAATTGGGGCTTTGACTTTATCTTGGTTTGATTTTATGAGTATTGCAGCATACGATTTCTCAGAGGCAAATGTATACAAAATGAAGGGATCAGAAAATTTTTGAGTCGCTAGAGATGGGGCATTTATAATCGCTTGTTTTATCAGGCTGAATGCTTTATGTTCTGCCTGACCCCATTCGAAGAGAGAATTTTTCTTAATCATTGCTTGGAGAGGTGACAAAATTCTTGAGAAATTGGGGACAAATATTTTAACGAAATTGATCTGACCAAGGAAGTATTGCATTGCTTTTTTGTTATGGGGTAAGGATATCTTAGAAATATCCTTAATCCTATCTGGATCAATATGGATTCTAGATTTAGACACTATGAATCCGAGAATCTTTCCTTCACTTAATGCAAAAAAGGACTTTTTTGGATTAAGTGAGATCCCATGATTTTGACATCGTCAGAAGATCTACTTTAAATCTCTGAGGTGACTACTACGTTTTTTAGAATACACCGTTATGTCATTTAAGTAAATCATCACTGATTTATTCACTAATCCTTTGAATGCAATGTCCATGGCCCTTTGAAATGTGGCATCGACATTAATCAGCGCAAATGGAATATTTTGATATGCATACGTGACCCATTTTGTTTTAAATGTCATCTTCAATTGATCATCCCGGTGGAATAAAACTTGGTTATACCCCGAGAAGCCATCTAGAAAGGACATAATTTTAGACCCTACAACTGCTTGTAATATCTGTTCCATAGGGGGTAGTGGAAAATTATTCTTTTGGCAGGCTTTATTGAAATTTCGAAAGTCAATACAAATCCGGATATCTCTATTTTTCTTTCTGACTAGTATCAGGTTGGAAACCCATCCAGAATGTCGAACAGGAAAAATAATTTTGGCTTTCAGTAATTTGCTCCACTCAGACTTAATCTGATTTTCCAAATCAGGATGGATTTTCCTCAACTTCTACTGGACTAGCTTTTCGTCGATGATCATCAGAATTGTATGCTGTATGATTTAAGTGTCGTAAGTTTTGAGTTCATCGTAATTCAGACAAAGACATTTTTAGACTATTTCAAAAGTCGAATGAAAGCTTCATTTTCCTCGAGTATTAGATCAAGACCTAGGTTGACGTTTTGTGGTTTTATGTCAGTCCCAAGGTTCACTAATTCATATCTTAGAGTTAAACTCTGAAATTTTGAATTGGTCGACCTTTTGAATCTGTCCTTTAAATCATATAGGTCTTCCAACTTGACTACAAATTTGGGTATAACGTTATTGGTGCTTCCTTGTTCTATTTGCTTGTCATGTTGGTCTTCATCAATTATTTGATTATTGTAAGAGCCTTCTAAAGTTAGGAAACTTACAATATCAGGATCATCATTAAAAACTCTCCAGTTGGTAAAATTATTCGGGATGGAGAGTCTAAAGATTAATTCTATTGAGAATTTGTCTAGACTATAGTCTTCTGAGGGAATGAGCTTGGAAGATACATTAGAAAGGAGGTCAACACTAGCATTTTGGAGTCTAGGAATAGATGAAATATTTAATGCTATAAAGTGTGAAGTCAGGTCCTGTACTAGCGATTCATAATGCTTCAAGTGACATGATAGACAATGTATAGTATTTCTTACTTGCTTGATAACAATCTCAGAACCCCTAAAGACTTGTAGATATTTGATATCAAGCCCGATTGCCTTGTATAACCCTTGAACTAGAGCTTCATATTCTATAGTATTGTTTGTGCAATCAAACTCGAGTCTACAGGTTACCATGGTTTTTTCTCCTTTTGGACTAATTTATATACAACCTGCACCTGCTTCATCACTAGACTTAGAACCATCGAAAAATAATTTCCAAAACAAAGATTTATTTACAAGCCTATTTACAAAATCAATGCATCTAGAAGTATTTGTTTGAGAAAAAATTTCTATCTGAGATATAACTAAATTTTCTAAAAAAGGTGAGGTATGAGCATTGAAATTCCCTAAAAACAAATCAATAGAATAGTTTCCAATTATATTATTGTTGTACGCTACAGGTTCAATTTCTCCTTCTAACTCCATTACTATATACTTTTGGTGTCTTTACCGCTCAAACTTTATCTGATTTGGTTTACCGTTGTAAGGAAGCCACATATGAGACTAGTCGGTCGCAAAGTAACCATGAGGCTTTTCTGACCAATCCCTGCTAAGAATTGATCCATAAAAATCAGGACTATCTGCAACAAGTATATCAATGACTTGACATACCTTTCGATTCAATGAAATACTTATGGTCACTTGATTGAGCTTACCGATAACTTCGACTTAAGACTGATCCAGCTGTACTATGCGTACTGTAGACTTCTAAGGTTGGACATTTAACTTTGCACAAACTGTCTTAGGCAAAATATTAGATGAAACACTAGAATCTACCAAACAATTATGCAAATTTTTATCGAAAACTTCAAAAGTAAGGAGGAATGGAGGAGTATGGGATTTTGATCTTCCTCCAATTAAAGAAATATCATTTGAATCGACTTTATTTGACATACCATTCAGAGCTCTTCCCCTTTCGTGAGTAGCTTGCAAAATTACAGCGGCAGGTGGAGGCGCAATAGGTACTGCATGTAACTCTTTCAAGAGCAGTTTCTATTGATTCTTTAATTTACTCAGCTCATGAAAAGTAATTTTGGCCCTATTATTCTTCATGTCTTCAACAATATTATACTCCTTTTCAACAGAAATGATAAGTGTTTTGGATGGAGTTGTTGAATCAGATTGGACTGGATTTGTCTGAGTCGCCTTTGGTGAGGATTTCTTACCTGTGATTTTATCCTTAGAAGCAAGGCTTGGGCTTTTCTGTTTAGAACTAGATTGTGGAGGATCAAGTTGATTTCTACTTCTGGTAGTCACCAGTAATGCATCTTTATCTTCTTCATCTAGAAGAATGAAGTCCCACATTCCTTGTAGTTTTGCAATCTCCTCATCATCACCATGTTCCTCATTCGAAATTTCCTCTTCTTCCCCTTCCGATTCTGTGTTTGTTATAGCGTTGGGAGGTTTTAGATCAGTTAAAGGGTTTCTCTTAAAAGGTGATGAAATGAGATCTTGGGTATTTGCCAAAATCCCCTTTCTTGTAAAATTTTGATCCTTAACCCGTGGGTTATGGTCCACAAGTCTCGTCGGAAGCGTATTAAACTTTAAACCTTTTCATTTTTAAGCCATGGATATCTTTAAATATCGATCATCCCCTTAAACCCCATTGCAAGCATGCAATATAAGTCTAAAACCTCATGACCACAAGGTAATACAACACATAGCAATATATGGCTTTTTAAAAAATAATATGGGTGCCTCTATCGACATCGACAATCCACATACCACCCAACTCCGATCTGATGCAAATATGAAACACCTCTGATCTGATTCAATCGGAATCGGAGGTCAACGTTTTCTATGTGAATTGGATCCGTCCAATTTCATAGCTCCAATCGAACTCTCCAGACCCGATTCACATCAAAACTGATTTTATAACTGATCATCTGTTTCTATTGTAATATGGGAGTCTCTCCAGTTCCATTGCTATGTAGCTTACTCCGCTCCTCTACGATTACTGTCATCGCGTACAGCAATCTCCACCCAGTCTTCAACTCAATCACTACGGCTATGCCTCCATCCCTTCATCGTTTAATTTTCATTAAACCCACTTTATTGCAAATCGATTTCCAGAGTCTTCATTCATACAATTCTCGGCACGAGCTCCATTTGAAATCTCACTATTTAGAACTTTCTACTGTGGCAATTAACCCAATCCATCTCTGCAATCCGATCACAACATTCATTCATCACAATTAAACGTTAAATTAGATTGCCATCAATCCTTAAATGATCGATGGTCGATCAACAAACTTACAATATAGGTTTTGACTCATTTATAAAACACACAGGCGTACATAACACTAAAACATGTTTTCATATAAATACAGAACAATTTACATTCCAGACATTCCAGCCTTAGAGACAAGTTTGCTCTCGATTACATTCTGCCCACTCACAAATGCCTATCTATCACATTACATTTATATAAGAAACGTTAGATAGGAAGGATAGATCAGATCCTCTCCTTATTTTTCTCCAACGAAAGCTCTCCATAATGCATGCATGGCTGTTAACAATGGTAAATCATATCCATTTTAATCCATTTTAAATCTGCTTTAAATCTGTTTTAAAACAGATTTTCCTATTTTTCTCCCTTCGTTCAGCTACATTGTCCACGTCCTCCTCACTCCCCTTTAGATTCTTCTTTGATTAAGAAGGGGGTTAGATGCTCTCGTATCAAACTCCCGAGGTAAAAATAAATTTATGATCTCCTGTTCATATACTTCTCCTGGTCTTTAGCAATTCTACCCACTATATTTCTTCAGTGGAATTGCCTTCACGATCTTCTATGAGTTGCAACCAACCTCTGTAGTAATAGTCTCCTCTGTTACACGATACCTCACCAAGCCCTCCTCACTCGGTCTTTTGGCATCCTTCTGGTTCTCTTCTCTGGAACCAATTGAGCACACCGTGCTGTAGGTTCCTGCAAATCTTCTCACCTTCCGCTGCCGCCATCTGCATGACAGTAAGACCATAAACTCTCCAGCTTTAACACAACTGTACCTCTTCCCCTTTTGCTTGCATTCTTCTTCCTTCTCACAGGAAATCCTTTCCCTGCTCTGATACCACTTGATGAAAAGAGATCTTGTGTATTTGCCAAAATCCCCTTTCTTGTAAAATTTTGATCCTTAACCTGTGGGTTATGGTCCACAAGTCTCATCGGAAGCATTTTAAACTTTAAACCTTTTCATTTTTAAGCCGTGGATATCTTTAAATATCGATCATCCCCTTAAACCCCATTGCAAGCATGTAATATAAGTCTAAAACCTCATGACCACAAGGTAATACAATACATAGCAATATATGGCTTTTTAAAAAATAATATGGGTGCCTCTATCGACATCAACGGTCCATATACCACCCAACTCCAATCCAATGCAAATATGAAACACCTCTGATCCAATTTAATCAGAATCGGAGGTCAGCGTTTGCTATGTGACTTGGATCTGTCCGATTTCATAGCTCCGATCGAATGCTCTAGACCCGATTCACATTAAAATTGATTTTATAACTGATCACATCCGTTTCTATTATAATATGGGAGTCTCTCCGGTTCTGATGCTATGTAGCTTACTCCGCTCCTCTATGATTACTGTCATTGCGTACAACAATCTCCACCTGGTCTTCAACTCGATCACTACAGCTATGCCTCCGTCCCTTCATCATTTAATTTCCGTTAAACCCACTTTACTACAAATCAATTTCCAGAGTCTTCATTCATACAATTCTCGGCACGAGCTCCATCTAAAATATCACTATTTAGAACTTTCTACTGTGGCAATTAACCCAATCCATCTCTGCAATCCGATCACAACATTCATTCTTCACAATTAAATGTTAAATTAGATCGCCATTGATCCTTAAATGATTGATGGTTGATCAGAAAACTTACAACACATTTTTTGACTCATTTATAAAACACACAGGTGTACATAACACTAAAACATGTTTTCATATAAATATAGAACAATTTACATTCCAGGCATTCTAGCCTTAGAGACAAGCTTGCTCTCGATTACATTCTGCCCACTCAAATGCCTATCTATCACATTAAATTTATATAAGAAGTGTTCGATAGGAAGGATCGATCAGATCCTCTCCTTATTTTTCTCCAACAAAAGCTCTCCATAATGCATGCATGGCTGTTAACAATGGTAAGTCATATCCATTTTAATCCGTTTTAAATCCGCTTTAAATCTGTTTTAAAACAGATTTTCCTATTTTTCTCCCTCCGTTCAGCTATCCACGTCCTCCTCACTCCCCTTTAGATTCTTCTTTGATTAAGGAGGGGGTTAGATGCTCCTGCATCAAAAGGTTTATAAGGTTTCTTGGAAGAGGTTTCTGCTACTTGTTTCTTTATATCTACCATTTCATTTGACATGGTTTTCAAGACTTTATGTAACCCTTCCAATTCAAATGGGTCTTTTGATTATTTTTTCTTAGGGTCATCTCTAAAAGACAATTTTTTAGATTTTCTTTCATCGACGACATTTTTCTTCTCTATTGCTAGGATGCATTTCTCTACAATTATTGCCTCTTTCATGTTTCTAGCTAACGTTGGCTTGGCAACTTTATCTACAAAGATGGTTGAATTTGAAGGCAAAGTGGAAATATACCATTCATTTTGTACTTCATTACTAGGTTTCGACACTGTTGGTATTTAATTTAATAATTTATCGAAGCGAGAATTGAAATCCTTAATTGGTTCTCTTGGTTCTGCTTTCAAATTGGCGAGGTCATTGATTAAAGTTGCTATAGATCAGTCATCTCCAAATTTTGTTAAAAACTGATCTTGAAATGTATCCTAGTTATTAATGGAGCATGATGGTAACGAGAAATACCATGACCCTACTGCTCCTTTTAAGGTATAAGGGAATAATCGTACAACTGCATCCTCTTCCGTTACTCCATTTAAATTTATGGACAACATGAAGTTATTTATATGCTCTTCGGCCGATAGACCATTGTCAGGATTGAACTTAGGGAGCCATTTTTCAGGATGAGCTTGTAATTGCGATAAGGGTGCAGGCATGTTCATAGTTCCTGGATTAGCCCATGGCCTCGGTGGTGGATTTCCTGCCATTTTTGGAGTATGAGTAGTGGAATATGTTGTAGTAAATGAAGGTGGTTGGGTAGAGGAGAATGTTGCTCCTATTTCAGTGTGAACCACGATCTGAAGTTGTGGGGTGGATGAATGAACTTGCAATGATATGGATGCGATGGTAGATGAAGATGATGATAAAACCTCACTATGAGATTCTACTGTTGTTTTTCTAGCTTTCTTACAACTCGGTAAAGGAAACTCAATAGGTGGGATTCCTAATTTTTCGCTTTGTGCTCTAGTCAGTCATTGAGACAGGGTCAAATGAGAAGTAAAACTACCTTGGGAAAACTCATATTGTTCTTGAGATAAAGAAATTCCTTGTAACTTATGAATTAAAGTCTATAACGCAGGAGGATCTGAAGAAGAATGATCTGGTTTGCTTTGGATTTTAGTAATGTGCTTTGTATTTTTCTTTTCAACTTCTGGTTCAATGATGGAAGATTTAGAATGCGAATGAGAAGTTGAGTGTGTTGGTGAGGGAGTTTTACTCTTAGGATGATGTGAAGATGTAAATTTACTTGTCATTCACAATTGGCCCTCCTTCTAGTGCCAAATATGTTGAAGGCCTGAAAATCGGGTCTACAACAAGGGGGATAACCACCCAGTCTGGAACTTGAAAGCAACTCCTTTTCCATTTGGAATAGTGGCTCCGATTGGGGATGATGGGACCAGTTTCCCAGTATATTTATGATGGTGTGTTATCAGGGTGATGTTTTTCTTTTTGGGTTTATGGGGTGAACGCTTATTCTAAATCTAATCTATCTTTAACTAACTTGTGCAATTTATTCTAATGAAAGGAAACATCTAACTTTAAACTATCCCAGGAGTAACATTTCGCTTATGCGATCTAAAGTAATTTCCAACAGCAATTGGTAATAAAAATAATTCAATCACTATTAGAAAGGGATCCATTAAAAATGATTGTTTCGTATAAGAAATTAGCCGAAACAATTATGAGAAACATATCGCATAAGAGTTATTCATATACTTAGCATAAAAAGAATAGTTATCACCATACAGAAGTGCAATAATGACAACTAAACATTCAAAATTTCATATATCAATAATTGAAAATAATTTATCACTTGGAACATAAGTAAAAAGTATTAGGAGGTAAAAATACCACTGGTAATAGGTTCTACTCATGAGCTTTAGAAATATAGATTTATCTTCAAATAACTCAACATCCATTAAGAATACAAAAGTGCATTTCCATAACAGGCATCAAAATCATATAAAAATAAATCTCGTTCTATTCATTTGATCAAAACCTTCTCAGTGGGGGCAAACTGCACGTTCTGAAAAATTATTTTTGATAAAATTCTGGACCTCTCTCTGAATGCATGAGAGGGGTTTATATATTACTCTAATGAAATCTAAAAATAAATATTACAAAAATAGATGAGGAGTTTTAAACCACCTTAGTCATTTTAAGAAAAAATAAACTAAAAATAAAACACAACTGTATCCATGATAAAGTATGCATCTGTTCTTTTAAGTTGCAAATATCTAGCATTACCTTCAAGAGTGTTGGTTGACCAACCTTAACTTTTAACTGGCCTACAATTATGGAATTGGCGAGTACTGGCACTATCTCCTCAATGGAGGTTATGAGACATTTCAGGGTCATCCATTGGCTATGTGGCTTTACTAGGTACTACCAGTATGTGTCCTAGTTTAACCTATTTACCTGTTTAATTGACTTAGCCTTTTCTTTTGCTATTTGTTTCCACTTTGTTTGAAGTTGTTGTGCCTTTGGGAGGAACCCTGGAGTGGTCTTTGATATTAAATTTTCTTTGTGCAGATTTTCATTGATGCACTTGATAACGTTGTCTATTGATGTCACTGCTTCCTCCATCATCTGTTCTGCTTCTTTAATATGGGAATCCCATTTTGCAAATAACATTTCTTTATGAGATTCATCAATTATAGGCAATTTCTCTCTTTTCCCTTCATCAGATTTTTGCCAGTTCAAAAAGTCAGAAACCTTCTTAAAAATTGAATCATAATCAAGTCGTAAATCTATGACTTGATTTGTAATGTTATCGCTCTTTTCGCAATGGGAATTCCATTGCAAGATATTTTGGCAGAGTTTTTCTTCTTGTTGTAAGAGTTGGGTATTAAGATCGAGTGCTTTTGTGATAAATAATTCAATCTTAGGATCATCCTTATGTAGTCCTATCATGATCTGTAACTGTTCTTCTTTATTGGGAATACTACTTTGATAATCCAATTGCATTTGCTAGAAGTCCTGCTAGAGTTTTATCAATTGTATCTCTGCTTCTTGATTGATGTTGGCCTGCTATAGTTGTTGTTCCAAAAATAGAATCCTATCCTACTTTCATTTTAATAACATTTGTACTTAAGTTTCCATATCAATTGTTGCAAAAGCATATGTCCCTGAGATCTGAGAGAGTCTAGTTAGGTTTTTCAATGGGTCTGTAGTTGGGTCTTTCCACAGAACATCCAGAGGTTCAGCCTATGGAGAGAGAACGACATCTATTTTTCTTTTCTTCCTTTACCTCCTAGTGACAACCTTATGTTGCAGGATATAAAATACATCCAAAGGAGGAATCTACTATATTTTTAGTATGATTTCAGATGATGGAGCAACAAGAATATGCTCTATCTCTTGAGTATTGGTAGCCCCTTCCACCATCATTTCTGTGGCTGTCACTCTTGGGTTTGTTGGTGGCTCTGCACTCTATTCCTCAATGTTGATTAAATCATTAAGATTTTCCCATTCCTTTTCTACATCCACTACATGTGGCTTTGTTGGCTTTGGAAGGGAAGTGGGAATTTTAGTTTGTTCTGGGAACAAAACCTGTTGATCAGGCTTCTCTGTAGATTGAGCTGTATCTTTAACTACCCCTTCACTTCTGCTATTTTCACTTTTGGACTGATCATCGGACTTTTAAGCCAATTCTTTTTCGGAATTGGATTTAGACTTCTCTTCTTCTGAACTTCCACTTATGCTAATACTGGGAGTGGGCTCCCTTATTGGTACACTACGTAATTTGTCCAATGGGACCTTTTTTAACCTTTGTTCTCTGTAATTGTTAAACTCTTGAAGTTTTTCTTGATCAAACTGAATTTGTGCCATATGTAAGACCTCTCTGAAAGTGTGCTACTGCATAAGGACATCGTCAAAGGAATCTTCTTCATTGGTAAACACTTTTATTTTAACCATTGTGGTAAAATTCTTTACAACACCAAAGGGATCGTACTACCTCCCTAGGAACTTTGGTAGCTGTAAACATAACATATTATCAACTTCTCTAAAATCATGACCTAAATCAAATAATGCAAAAGCCCTACAGACTACAGGGAATTGAGGCCAATTGGCCTTCTTAGAATCCTTAAGTACTTTGCTCATTCCCCCAACACCACAGGTTTGGTAAGTTATTTCCCTGGCCATTAGTTTGTCAGGGACATACAAAGGAAGGATGTGAGGGGAAGTAATGCTACCAAATACCCTGATGTATGTCAATAATTCCTCCCTAAACCATCTTCCCTCAAGGAGAATGTCAACTTCAACTTCTAGGGAGAATCTTGGGGTGTCTTTGTTGTAAAGCATTCTATGAATAGGGAGCATAACTCCATGACAAATCTTGTAAAAATGTGGGATGAAATTGGATTCCCATAGTTCTTTGTGATAAACCTAAATAGGAAGAGGGTTCTGTACTGTCCATTTCCACCCCATGATAGGAAAATCAGAGACAAAACAAATGGAATCCATGACATAGGAACTTAAAAAGAATGGAGGGTAAACCCTTTGAGAAAAACTTCTTTTAGTTAGATATCCTAGAATAGCAGAAGCTAAATTATCTGATAAAATCTAGGCCCAATCCATTATAGTGGCATTGGTGGCCACATCTAATAAAGGAAACCATTCTGATGAAAACTTGTTGATATTTGGCTTCCCAAATAGTCTGCATAACATTGCAGCAGCGAAACAATAAGGAGAACAGAGAGAGCCAGTGGCATACATACCAATTTTGTCCTTCTTTAGTGGTTCCTCCTTGGCAAACCAGATTTTTCTGTAGTCCGCCAAATCTTAGTTGTCCTTGGTGAATTTTTCTACAAATTGCTTGTTGTAGGAAGCCTGAGGTTCTAGCAAGTGATACATGCATCTCAAATTGCTTGGGGTAAATGACCCCATGACCAGTTGATTGGCCGTCTTGAACTCTCTATTAGATATATTTGCATGATCTATGACCCATTTGACCATATCAGTGTAGGGCAGTATCTTTGGCATCGCTGCAATATGATGTAGAAATGAGCATGCAAGGTCAGTTAGGGATGCTTCAGAGGAGCCACGTCCATTTGTTGTAACTATAACCTTCTTAATTCTTAGGTTTTCCTCTTCTAACAGTCGGTACATGGCTTCCTAGGTAGATATCCCTTTACAAGTGTTATTAGATGCAAGAGCCTTGCCTTTCTTTCCTATTAAGCTTTGTGGGTTGCTCTGCGTACTGCTGCTGAAAATTGCAAGCAAAGAACAAAGATACAATAAGGATGATGGTAAATAACGAACAAAAATAAGGTGACGAGAAAGCTTTTAATTCTTTAAATCATATCAAAGATATCACCTTGTGTGAGATGGTCCTTTTACCCTAATTCGAATCGTTTTTACTAAATAATCACTAATGGACCATTGAGCTAAAATTTAATGCTCATAACTTTGCATCAAATGAAGGATAGTACTGTCATAGAACTCTGAGCCCTTAGATTTGTGATAAAGATATTTTGCAATTTGCTTCAAAATATTGTAGATTGCGATATCGTAAAACCTATTATCATTAACAACCCTGGTTTCTTTAGGCGGCTGCGATATGCGATTTGCGAGAAGCTTATCGCATTTCACAATATTTGGGCATTTTTACATTAAGTGGTGCTGCAGAATTTGAAATTTGCGATACGCGATGAGGTGGTAAGGCCATAGATCTAGCATTCTCGCATATTGCATTTTCAAGGAGTTCTTTGTATAAGAGATGGTCACCATGACCTTTTTGTGGTGCGATACTATTGTTTGAAAAGCAGGTTTTGTGAAAGGTTTACCTTTCATTTAAGACTTTTTGCTTTCAAAGCTTTTCTTGGGTTTTACAGTCATATAGCGCTTAAGTATGAAAAAGGTAAATTTACATGTTTTAGCAAGTCTCAGTTTGATATCTTGTTTTATTTTAAACAAAAAGAAATATTAAATACTATGTTTAATTTTTTTTGGAAGGGTCCCCTTTAATTATTGTTATTGCTAACGGGGTTGTTGATGGTCACAACACCTTCAGTCATGGGTTAATGGCTATCCTCAATTTGCATTTGGGTCTTCCTCTCCTATTTTTATTTCACCTTATTCAGAAGAGGTGGCTGATTCCTCAGGTTTCCACCATGTGGTCTCATGCTTCTCTCCCAACATGGAGCTAGATCTGCTGCACTGCGTGATGGACGTACCCATAGATCTAGTTGTCTCACTTCCACCCTTTCATGTTTCAAACCCTGGTCTGGCCTTCCATAACCAGACAACCGAGGGGTTAATAGATGTCGGTGAGTTGAAGGTGGTTCTCTGTCCATGTGTGGTCAACCCTTCTCCATTCACTGAAATTGGTTCCATCGCCCCCCTCTTCTCTGACTCAGCTCTCCTGTCTGACTCAGCTAGACTCCCTTCGTTGTCTTTCCTCTCTGCAGTCAACCATTCTTCTCCCTTTTGTGTTGACAAATTTCCCACTTTTCGTTCTGCCTCACTTCCGTGTTTGACCTTGTTGTATTTGGGTAGTCATTCTTGCCTCCATAGCTACGGTCATCCTCCAAACCTCTCAATGCAATCGTTTAATGGTAATAACAATAATAAGAATAACAAGAAACCACCGCAACCTTATTTTGATTGTTTCGATAATGAATATTACAATAGGTTGGACACATATTTTAGTTTAGATAATAATGATGATGATAATGATGATGATGTAATGTAATGGAAAATATAAATATTAATAATAATGAAATACATTATAATAATAATTTTACTAATATTAATATTAATAAAGATAAATATACTAATATTATTATTATTATTATTATTAAAAATAATATTAATAATGACAATAGTATTAATAATAATCCTTTTCATAATAATAAAGTAGTTAATATTTCTAGTTATTCTTTTCCCCTTTCGTCTTTAATCTTCTCGAGAAGGGGTTAAATTTTTCCCTTGCTCCTAGAAAAATCCTTGTGGAAGAGATTGTGTGTGACATTGAGTTTGGGATTAGGGGCCTTCCTGATAATATTAAAGACACCATTAGAGAGGATTACGCTATCATCCTTAGGAAAGAAAATCCCCCTAAGAAAAACATTAGCAGGGAAGAATTTAATGCCTTAAAATCCTTAAACCAGAATAATGATATTATCATTATTAAAGCTAACAAAGGTGGGACTATTGTGATCATGGACAAGTTGGATTGTCATAGTAAGATGTTGGATCACCTGTGTAATAGCGGTAGCTATAAAAAGCTTAATAAGAATCCCCTGAAAAGGATCGCCAAAATAGTCACTCTTTCCATAAAGTCCAGTAGCATTGTGGGCACCTTTTTCCACAAGCTTATTAAAAGTAACGCTATCACTCCTAGGATCTATGGGCTTCCAAATATCCATAAAGATGGGTCCCCCCTGAGGCCCATTTTCAACACCATAGCAGGGCCTACCTACCTCCTATCCAAATTCCTAGCCTTGAAGCTTAAACCCATAGTTGTTCGAACTGCGTCCTTCGTCAAAGACTCTTCTTCGTTTTTTAATGAGTTAAAGGGCTTAAAGTTTGATCATGGGGACTCTAGTATTAGTTTTGATGTAATATCCCTTTATACTAGCATCCCCATTAAGGATTCCATCGATGTCATTAATCATATTACTGATCCTAATACTGCTAAGTTAGTAGAAATTTATCTTACTTCTACTTTCTTCTGCTTTGAAGGTGAATTCTATTAGTAGACTTGTGGGGTTTCCATGGGCTCCCCCCATCCCCTATTATGGCTAATAATTTTATGGAAGAATTTGAATCCAAGGCTTTGGCCTCAATTCGTCTCCTTCCCAAGGTGTGGAAGAGGTTTGTAGATGACACTTGTGTTGTCTGGCTTCATGGCCAAGAAGAGTTAAATATTTCTTTCCAGCATATCAACAATCAATCTTCCTCCATCAAGTTCACTGTGGAGAAAGAAGTTGGAGGTTTCTTACCTTTTCTGGATGTTCTCATTTCGAAGAAGGATGATGGTTCTTTCTCCCACCAGGTGTTTCAGAAGAAAACTCACATTGATTAGTATCTTTATGCCAAGTCTCATCATTTCCTCGCATAAGAAGCTTGGTGTTCTCAATACACTAGCTACTCGTGCACTAAGAATCTCTGATGAAAACCACCTTAATAAAGAGAAATCCCATCTCCTTAATGCTTTTGTTAAAAATGGGTATAGTAGGCACCAAGGTCTTAAAGCTTTCCTCAAAGCTCGCAAAGGTCCTAAGGTTAAGAAAGACCCTAAGTATCATATCTTAGGTGTACATCTCCCCTTCATCTAGGGGACCACTGACAAGATTGTGAGGATCATAAGAAAGGATAATGTTCCCTCAACCTTTAGACCCCTTAAAACCCTTTAGAGCTCCCTAGGGTATGTAAAAGACCCTTTGACCCCAAGGATCTGAAAGGCGTCTATGTCATTCCTTGTTCTTGTGGGATTCCCTATGTTGGTGAATTTGGGTGCTCTATTAATGAGAGAATTCATGAGCATGTATTCGACATAAGGCATGGGAGGGCTCGGTCTTCATCTTCGTCTAAACACGTAGTAAAGACTAAGCATCATATATGCATTGAGGAGGCCCAGGTCATCGCTAGGATTGCTCCTTTTCATCACCATAAATTTAGGGAGGCCATTCAAATTGAAAGGAGGCAAAGTAATCTTAACAGAGATGATGGTTGGAAAATCAACAGTTGTTGGATCCCTGCACTTTCCACTTAGATTGCCTCACCCCGTCCTTTTTTCCTCCCCTCTTTTACTCTATTTGTTGGTTTCCAATTTGGATTTTCTCCCTTGTTCTTGATGTGTTTTTTTTTCCCTGTATTCCCTTCTCTATTTAATATTATCTTATTTATGTTATCATGATTTATTTTCCATTCCAATATTATTTCTTTATTATTATTAGGATATGTTTATATATGTTTTATTAATGAAACATAAAATAAAATAAAATAAATAAATTTCCCTCAATGATTATTTATTAAGTTTAATTTCTTCATTTAAACACATTAATATTTATCATTAAGCTAGTTTTTATT
>APFE030629665.1:2823-33316 GCA_000404065.3 Pinus taeda
CCCTCTAGAAACTGATAAAGAAAGGAAATTAGAGCATGGACTTATAGGTCTGGGAGCTAAGCAGCGTCTTGCTGAGGCTCACTACAGCCTTAGACCTTATCTCACACCAAAACAACAAAGGCAGGTGAATAAAACGGCAGAAAGTAAAATGGAACAGCAGAATGGAAATGGAACAACAGTAAAATGGAACAGCAATAACAAAATGGAACAACAGTAATAAAATGGAATAGCAGTAATAAAATGGAACAACAATAATAAAATGGAACAACAATCCTTGATGAATTATGGAACAGCAACCATCACCCGTATGTACATGTTCTATACTAATATAGCAATCTGAGAATGATGAATGATATAACTATGTTTCGAAACAGAGTAACGCTACTTTCAAGTCCCACAAATATGATTTCACATGGATCCAATGACAGTAACATTCATACCAACACTCTGTTACATAAATAGCTGATTAAAGATGCAATTCAACATTGAATAGATCCAATTGTACAGTGCAGAGACATTGTATGGAGAAATCATTCAGATATTGATTATAACAGAGCATAGCATATCATATGAAAGATGTATCAGATTACTAAATAATAAAGATAAACAAACCACACAGAAATCATTGTATAATGATACAAAAGCAAGTGTCCTTCGGAGCCAGACCCTTAGCTGCCAATGGTACATCGCCTTAGGTTACTCCAGACGCAAAGATGAAATAAACACCAAGTCTTTTATATTAATCGCATCAACAAAAGTATAACAAAACCAGGTCTCAGTGAGACTCGATGATCAAAGTTTGTTCTGAAACTGTAAAATTACAAAAACAGTCGTCCTCTTGCTCAATGACACTGTGCCTTTATATAAAAGTAATGACGGAGGTATCTAGATAATCAAAGATAAGTTAAAACAACGATCCCTCAGGATCGAAGATCCTGAGGGATTCGCCAATCGTCTAATCCTTCTCTTTTCTTTCTCCCGTTCACCGACTCGGTATCCTGCATCCTTTTCCTGGACTATTCAGCTCTGATTTTGCTTGATCGTGTTCGCATCCGGTTCCCCGCTGGAGGGACAACAGTTACTTTTCCTCTGCTTCTCGCTTTTGGACCGCAACTCCTTGCTTCCACATCTTCTTGCATAGAAAAATGTCAATTATTAGCACTTGAGCTTCCTTTGTCTATTCTTGCACATTTTATCAAAATCCTTTATCTTCTTTGAATTCATAATGCAAAAAAGGTTACAATTATTATTGAAAAACCACTAGATTGCTTGTCAAAAGCATACCTTCCAAGTTCTCCACAGACCGCACCAGGACTATTCTATGGATTCTAAGCCATCGTAGAACTGATAACAATTGCCGATGAACTTCCAGATGTTTGGGGAGGAGTTAGTATTGAAGATTGAATAGGTTGGGATGTTGAAGTTGGTGATCCCTGTTGAACAACAATATGTAATAGGGGAGTGGATGTTTGACTTCGCACTGGAGAAGATGAAATGCAGGATGATGAAGAAAAGGTCTCACTGTCAGATCCTTCAGTGTTCTTTTTAGCCTTTTTCCTTTTCAGTAAAGGCAACTCAGTAGGTTCAATACCGAGCTTTCCGCTTTGAAGTCTGGTGAGAGGGTGAGGTAGATTAAATTGTGAAGTCTCACTGCCTTGAGATACTTCAGATTTCTGTGGTGATATCGAAAAGCCTTGAAGTTTCTGGATGAGAAACTGAACTTTAGGAGACTCAGGACTTAATCGTTCTAGAGTATGATGGGATTGAGCAATGGTAGTTGATACCTCTTCTTCTCGTTTGAATACTGGTGTCCCAGAATGCAAACAGGAGGTCCGAGGTGAGGTGGAGGAGGTGTTAGTGTCAGTCTTTGCATCCTTCCTCCAGTGATCAAACATGCTCTTACAAAGTGATTTTAAGGTGTCAAGGTAAAATTTTATCATTTCAGTGAGTCTTCAAGTAAAATTTGGTCACTAGGCATTAGGTCTAGGGTTTGCTTTCACTCCTTTCAAAGTTGTCCAAATGTCGGTCCATGTCACCGTTCAGCCGAGTGTACCATCATTCAGAGGGTTGTCATTATCATGTCAAGTTCCACTGGGTCATTTTACACCTTGTTCATGCTTCAGTTGCACCTAGGTAAGGTCATTTCCCTCTTCTAGGGTTTTGGAAGGCAATTTCTCTTGGACAGTCAAATCATCGGCAAAACTTGTATCCTGATATACATACACCTTCCCCTATCCTTAAAGTAACTTATCAAACACTTCCCATCACTGAGATCCCCCAAATTCCTCATTTTCGCACAAACCCTAGTTTCTTGCTACAACCTGGATATTTTCTAGGTTGGACTTATGTTTCACCTTTTTGGACCCCTTCCGCTCACTCAATATTTGAAATTCCACTTTCCCCTGATTTTTGATATCCCCCACTACTTCCTGAAATTTCTTCAAGAATTTCCGCTTATCCCCTTCATTTCGCTTCATTTCGACAAATCCCTTGTTCCACACATCGGGATAGGTTTCACTCAAATGATGTTTCTGAGAAATAAAAGATGAATGTTTGACAATTGAGAGAGGTTTTTGTCCAAAACATGCCACCGAAGAAAAACCTCCTTCACTTTTTACACAGGTGTCATGGTTTTAGAGAAACGTCAAAAATACAATTGCCTCGGGAGAATTGATGCACCTCTGAAGTGACCTTGGGAAAATCAAGTTTTCTCCTAGCTTGGTTGGTAAAATGACTTTCTTGATGATTCAAATGATAACTAGACATAAACATATTTCCCATCAGCTATCATGAGCTCAATTTGGAGTTGAGGAAGGCATTCAAAAGTTGACTACAACAGCACCCTGCCTTTAGGCAGCCTCATTTGGCACATTTTGATCAGTCTTGGGAGATTTGATTTTTGACAGGGAAAATGAACTCCAAATTGCAAAATTCTAGTTGGGTTGGAAATTATACTCAAATCCCTTTTCAATGAGCTATCCTGTGCCCAATTTGGACACCGGGAAGGCCTCCAAACGTCACATAGAGAGCGCGACGCATATAGAGAAATTTTCCAGTGTAAATTTACACTAGCGTGGTGCACATGGGAGGTGTGGCGCACAGGACTAAAAGGCCTGAAATTGTGCCAAATTGCCTCAAGTTGCCTGTGAAACCCCTCAAATTGAAAGGTAGGCTCGAAACATCACTTGTTCACAAAATTTTATGAGTGATATGATGGTTTATTGCCTGTGTATAAATGCAAAATTTTTTCATAAAGTTAACCTCAAGAAGACACCAAAGAAAAACCATTTTGCTAGGGTTTTGTAACAGTTTTATTACTTCCAAGGCTTTATTTTTCCTACCCTACCCCTGTTCCTTATTCCCCTATGTCATTTTTCCTATTATCACTACCCTAACACTAGCAAACTCATATTCCCTTCCCCTCCTCCTATTGCTCAATAAAAACCCCAAATCCTACCCTATTAAAACCCCAAACCCTAACCTATCAAAATACCCAAAATCCCTACAAATACCTAAAAAAAATTCTCCCTATAACCCCTATTCCCATTACATTACTCCCCTCCTAATACTCCCTTATTTCATTGTTCCCCTTGGTGGCAGATATCACAAACAACGCCCAACTTTACCATCATCAAAGGGGCTGCCTAAGTACAGTATATAAACAGCAGCCATGGCATCTGAGGGTTAATCAGAGTATGAGGTGGAAAATCACAGTGATACAGCTTTAGGAGAATAGGCTCCCAGGAGAGATCACAGGAACGGGGTAGAGGTAAAGAGCCAGTGTAGGATGAAGGGCCATCAGGTGAACAAGAGACCGAATTCGTTCTCCTTCGTGATGATAAGACAGATTACAGAACCGACAAATGCACAACTTAAAGAGATCATCCAGGAGAAGCAATCAGAGATTGAAGCCTTATCCCTTGACTTGGAGAGGGCCAAGTGGAACATGAATTACCTGGAGTAGAGAAACAAACAACTAGAAAATCAGCAGGCGATTATGGAGCTGCAAAACATTCGTGAGCATCGCCAAGCTGCTCAAAGGAGAAGAGTTGAGCTCACATCATTGGAGAAAGAAATCAATGAAGATCGGGAGGAAAACCTTGAGAGGGTCAGCATGCATTTGGAGAGGCTTCTAGAAAAGGTTCATTTACTGAGACACATGGCTTTCCATTATAGGGTACGAAACATGAGCGCCAAGGCCCGAATAAGGAGTTTAAAAGCAAAATTGAGGAAAGCAACAAGGAAGGAAAAAGAGGAAAAAAATCAAGATCGGCTTTGAAGCTTGGCTTAAACTTCTGTGGCACAACATTGCACTTCATAGAGGACCTCCAGCCCAAATTTCAAGGAATTTGGGGAAATTTTGGTCACATGACAAATTTTTGGCACAAACACAGGTTTTTTCTCTATACGCGTTGTGCCACCGGCGCGACGCGTAGGATTGGGAGCTCCAAATGAGGAATGGTTTGCATTTTTGGATTTAGCATTCAAAATCACGATTACTGGCATTCGAGCAAGAAATTTGGATAAGATTTTGGTCACCAAAATGGCAAAAAAACACCCAAAAATGGCCTCACTGCCCCTATTTTGACACACAGGAAGCAGTCTTGGGAGAATGAAGATTTGGAGGGGCAAATGAGCTTCAAATTTAAAAATTCCACTGGGGTTGGAAAGTATACAGGATAGGTTTTCCAACGAGCATACTTGGGAACATTTTGGACTCCTGCAAGTACCTCAAAACGGGCCTCAAAGTGGCGCGATGCATACAGAAAAGGGCGTGGCGCATATAGGAAAAAAGGCCCAGAATACCTCTGTTTCGTGAAATTTTGCCTCCCGACTTTTCATAAGTTGGCCCCCTCATATGAAATTCATTTTTTCGACACCTAAGGTGGCTTTAAAGGTATTTTCACTCCATATGGTCAGTTATCCAAGTGGAAAAGGAAGACAAAGGGCCACCCAAGCCATTTGTCATGTTTGTGGTGCTGCACCTGTAGCTGATTTTTGACTCTCCACCTTCATTTTGTGATGATTTGAGTAACTCCCCAACCCTTGGGAGTTATATCTCTTCATGGAACATTCTATATATTCTATGCAAACCATTTGCAAAGGGTTGGTTGGCTTGTAACTTCTGGGAGACTGTGGGAAAGAAACTTTGATTCTGCATTGTACATTTTTACAGAGGATTAATGAAAGGCAGTGGCTCTGTTTCATGAGATTCATGTGGTTGTGAGTGTAGCAAATGTGTCTCTTATGTTTCATATGTATCTTGTTATGTTTCATAGTTCATTTCATATTCATTTACAGTGAAATTTTCTAAGTTAGATAAGGTAGAATTCAATTTTATTGCTCTGCTTGTGGGAAAATTTCATGTTCAGTGTTCATTCTTCTGTTGAAAAGGATTCATGTTGTCCATGCCCTTTTCACTTTCTTAATCAATCTCTCCATTTTTCACTATCATAAAAAAAATTGCTAGGCTTTCTACCTATATTGCCTCACGAAGTAATCCATGCCTTTGTATTAAGTTCTTTGTTCATTGAGGTCCATTGGTCCCATACCATCCCAGAAACACAGTCATTCATAAAAATCACTTCTTGTATCCATATTAACTTACTAGCCTCAGATAAATAGTTCACTGTAAGTCATCTCAAGCCTTTTCGTTTATCTATTCACTGAGTGTGACTCGCAGAGATCCCTCTCCTGTTCTGGTAGGGCTAGCTACCAGACTGAGCGTGGTTTGTGGTTACCCTTAATTTTGCCTTCTTTCAACCTAAGGCGGATTTAGGTTCTAACAACTCCCACATGACTAACACTATGGACAGTAGTAGCCAGGCATAGTGGAATGTTTTGCTATGATCCTGTGCATCTCTACAGTTCATGAGGAACTCCCCATAGAGGTAGCACACCCAGTTAAACTATACACCCTCTATGCACTAGGTTGCTAAGGATACTACTAGTGTCGACACTTCGTATGCATGACATTTTCACATAATCTTTCCTACCAAGATTTTCATTGCCACTTTGATTGTTGGATCAGTTATACTTGTGATGGTGTAGCCACGCAGTTTCTTAGTGAGTTTGAATTTTTCCTTCATTACTTCAGCAAGATCACGCTCGCCTGTCTTTCTGCCAAACGCCATGGCTAGATTTTATCCCTAGTCTGGAAGTCGAGTGATCCTATGGATGAGCATGTTAGTGATGGGTATCAACTCTTCTAGCCATAGAAACCCATCATGCACCAAGCACATCAACTGCTTGATCACTACCATGGTTATGGGTGTGCTATTGGAGTGCAGTACCCACAGCATGTTTAATAGACCCAACTTATCCACCCCTTTTACCCACTTCCTTAGCTCCAGCGTGGTTGCACCAAAGTCTTTATAGAAGACGTGGTGCATGAGTTGGTCCATTTCTAAATTCGAAAAATGTTCCACATCAGCCAAATCCAAGTCATCCAATTTTAAATGGGGTATGTGCCCCAGGTGTGGTCCTTCAAAGACGATTTGGTCCGGTAGTAAGTGTGTGTGCAGTCTGACCTTACTTTCATCAATATCCTTCAGAACCTTTATCTTGCCTTTGTGATAAGGAATGTACTCGGGAAATTTAGAAATGCGGTTAGACCCCTCCACATCAACACCCTTTGCCCCCTCCATATCAATGTCGTCTGCAACCACATGGAGTTCTTCAACCTCGGCTTCAGGTTCTAAGTCAATCACCTTGCCCTTCTCCTGTGTAGTGGGATTTCCTGACTGTGGGTGCTTCCTATCTAACACACACACTAGTTGTTGTGCTTTATAATTATCCTTCTATGATTTTGGACCCTCCTTGGTCAGCGTAGGCCTTGGTCTGGGTGTCCTTGGTGATTTAGGCACTTTTTCTCGTCAAGGGAAATTTTAAGGGTGGAAAATTTTCTTGATGTTTAAAAACATTGGCTAATCTCACTAATGCCTAATATGAAAATTGTAAAATGTTTATTGACATATTTGTAAAATTATTCAAATTTATAATGATTTTTATATAGTCTCTATATAATGTTGGTGTTTTTAAGCTAAAATAATTTTATATTCTAAAGTTTTGGCGAATCATGTTTTATAAAAATTGGAAATTGGTGAATCTTTTTTGTGGAAAAATCATGGAAAATTAGCCCACTAGGCGAATGTTAGGCCCTAAAATTTTCCATGTTGCTGGTACTTCGACACTTTCAACCTCTAGGGAAGCTTCCTCAGCTGCCATTACTACCTTTGGAACAGTTCCTTTAGCTGCCATTGCTTCTCCTGCACTCACGATTTGTGTCGGCACCGACATAATGTTAGACAACAACACCTGCATCTCTGTTGGCAACTTCTCAAACACTAAACTCGCTATCAGAGCTTCAAAGATCTCAGGGTTCATACGCGCCTGAGAGCTTAATAACTCAATTCTCAAAATTGCAAGTGTTTTTTTCTGGGTAACCACTTGAAATTTATAGGCATTTTCGAATTCAAATCCGAGCATTACCCCCATAACTCGTTCATAAATGTTGGATTGGTGGAATATTTTCACAAATCTTGCCCTTAAATTCCGACTTAAATGCCTCCCCTCCCCTGCTCCATCTAGTCGTTTTCCCACTGTCAAATCATGAACAGTGACCATAACAATCACTTTTCCGTTGCCCTGTGTGGTCCCTTCTTAGATAGCACAGCTCCCTGTATGTGTCTGCTGACAATACGCCATTCCTTCATTCCATGCAGTTCCCCAATCGCGCAACTCCACAACCTGGGTAGTGTAGTTTATAGTATTGCACCTCCTTTCAGCTACCTAGAGCGCTAAGACTATGTTGTCATCATGTAACCATCTAGTCAGATCGTCGATGTATGTCTTCAATCGGCTGCCATTCACCCGTCCTGGGAATGGTTCTCCATTCAATTTTACCAACTGAACTAATCCACCATCGGTAATCTCCTTGATGACATAAGGCCCTAGCAAATGCATCCTAAATTTCCCTAGAAATTTATCAAACTTGTTGTCATATAACAAAACCAAATCATTTATTGAAGGTGCATAGTTTGATGTGTCAATTCTTCCATGCCTTTTCGCACTCCTTTTGAACTTGTTGATGAAATCTAGCGAGAAATCTATCCTCCTCAAGTTCCGTTAGTTGCATGAGCCTTTCTTCCAGTGCTTTGCGATCCTCCATTTCTATGAATGTCATTATGTGCAGACTAGGTACAATGTACTCTGTCAACATTACAACTTCCACACTATAAACTAGTTGGAATGGTGTTTGTTCAGTCAACTTCTCGCAAGTCGTTCTGTAAGCCCATAGCACTGTGGGTATGCGAACATCCTAGTCGTTTCTTTGAGAATTACAAACCTTCGTGAGTGCGCTCTCCAATATTTTATTAAATGATTCCACCATCCCATTAGCCTGTGGATGATAGGGTGTGCTTTTTTGATGGTAAACCTGAAACTCCTCTGTCATCACATTGATCGTCTCATTGGTAAAGTGTGTGTCGTGATCACTCATTAGGATTTTTGAACAACCGAACCTTGTCAGCACATACTCAAAGATAAATTTTTTTGTTGTCATGCTCATATAGTCCTTCATAGGTTGCGCCTCTACCCATATTGTTAAATATTCAGTCGCGGTGATGATGTACCGTGCACCCATCTTCTTCCCTAGAGGCTGAATTGGTCCCACAAAGTCAATTGCCCACTTCTCGAAGGGCTATAGTGATATCAGTGAATTTAACGACAGCTCATCCCTGCATGAGGGTCTGCCCATCTTTTGGCATGCGCCATGTGCCCTACAATATGGTTTTGAATGCTTATGAAATGTCGACCACCATAACCCAGCACGTAGAATCTTCTGCGCTATTGCTTTTCCTACATAATGACCTCCAGCGGCTCCATCATGAACCTCAGTGAGGATGTTGTTTTGTTCAAACCCTGGCACATAACATCACAATATTTCATCTGATCCCATTTTCTACAAGTTCCCTGCAATGACAGAAAAGTCTGACATGCGCCCCACCAATTCCTCCTTCTGTCGGCTTTTATATCCTTCCGGAGCTGTAGTTGTGGTCAGGAAGTGTATAATATCTTCAAAGTGACTGTCCATGACACCCACTATAAAGAGCTACGCTTCAGGAAACCCCTCCTCCAAATTAGTAGGTTCCTCTACCATTTCAATGCGGGATAGATGATTCAGTCCAACATTCAAGCATCTTGGTTTCACAATAACTTCAAAATCATACTCCTGGAACAACAAAAAGCACTTGCATATCTTTCCCCCCAACAGAGGCTTGTTGACCAGGTATTTCAACATGGAATGGTTCGTATACATCTTAAAGTGTCTGCCCAAAAAATAGTTCCTGAACTTTTAGAGCGTGTACACCATAGCTAATCCTTCGCGTTTTGTTATGGAATAATTTTCATTACTTTGGATAGCTTCCTACTTGCAAACGCTATAGGATGATCCAAGTCCCCTTCACCAGCCTATCTGAGTACTGCTCCCAGTGCAATACATGACACGTCCACATGCACATGAAATTCCTTCCTCTAATCTGGGAAGACCAGGATTGGCACGGTGACCATCTTCTCCTTCAGCACATCCAAGCTCTTCTGGCATTCAAAATTCCAACAGAATGTAACATACTTTTCTAACCATTTTTCCATCAGCGTGGTAATCTGGGCATAGTTATTGATGAATTTAATATAGTATACCGTATGCCTCAGTGTTGCGAGTAGCTGTTTCACACTCCTTGGCACCTCCAAATTGATTATGACCGTGATCTTAGCTAGGTCTACCATCAAGCCTTGTCTACATACCACATGGCCCAGAAAGATCCCAAAAGGGACACAAAACAAACATTTGTTTAGATTAAGCATGATCTCATACCTCCTACATGTATCTAGCATCAAACATAGACTTGGCACATGGTGCTTCACCAGTCCAAACATTGTCCAATTATCGAAGTATACTTCCAAAAATTTATGAATAAAATCCTTGAATGCTGTGATGAATACGTGTGAAAAGATCACCGATGCATTCTTCAGCCCAAAAGGCAGATTCACCGTATACTAGAAACATCCCCATTCAATCTCGAACGTCATCTTACTTCTATGCTACTGCACGATCACTATTTGATGATACCGAGAGAACCCATCAGTGAACGAATACACTTCTTAGCCGCCAACATTATCCAAGACCTCAGTGGTGAATGGGGTTGGGAAGGGATCATCCATGTAGGCATCATTCAACCTCCTAATATCTATGCATATCCTTATTTATTCCTTCTACTTCTTTTCCTGAACAATTATTGGGCTTACCCAATCAGATTCTTCCACTCGTTCAATAATACCCGCTATGAGCATCTTATCTAACTCAATGTGGACCCTTTCCTTATACTTCGGATTAAGGCAGTAAATTCTTTGTTTCACAGGTTTCGCGTCTAATTTTAGGGTGATATTCATGACACTTAGGTCTCCTATTATTCCATTCAAATCGGATAAATTCGTGTGGAATATTTCCTAATATTCATGGAGTAGTTCGATGACCTTATCTACTGTCGTGTCATCTCAATAGTCCCCAATCTTTGCGAACTTTAGGTCTGCCTCCATGCCAATGTTCACCTGTCTAGTTTTGAGTGACTCTTTTATGTCGGGTTTCTCTAGGTGTGGTCCTTCAACTTTGCAGTGACCTTCATTCTCCAAGATACTAATCTTTTTCGGGTCTTCGTCTTCTTCTTCGATTGTTACATTGTAACACTCCAGTGCATGGCTTAGCTGGGTATTCCAATCAACTTGAATCAAGTCTAGAGGATCATGAAATATCCTAAATATGGTTGTCTTATCCTCCTCCAATGCTTCATTGATAGATTCAAATCCATCCTAAAAAATGAACGTCATCAGAAATCCTTGATGTAATTCGATTCTTCAGTGCCATGACGGAGTTCTGTCTCCAAGTACCAATTCATTGGTATAACATCCAAGGTATGACAAAACAAATGGAACCACTCCGGCTGAGGCTTCACTCTATATACTTCAATCCATTTGGCTAAATGATCGCACAAATCATTCCTCCCATCATACTTTTATATTAGTCGTACCTTTGGGTGGCCAAAGCATATTCTCATCATCGTTCTATATTTGCAGCAATTGTCAAAACTATCCTTGTGTGTACCACACCATCTTGTGGGTGTAGCATGTAGTGCCTAATATAATGCCTAGAAGCGATGCTTCTCGAGCACTTCCCTTTTGAATGCATCCAAAAAGTGATCAATGTTAGATAACCCATCATAGTGAGGTAGATTTCTTACCTTTAATGATACGCATTGCAACAACTTAGTCATCATATTATAGTGCACATAGATACTTCATGCAGCTATTTCTGCCAGTGCTCTAGTTCTTCATTTGGATTTGATGTGTAGGAGCTCTCGTGGTCCCATCCAATACGTTCGTCCACTGTCAAATTTATCCAATCCCGGTCTTGTGTCGTTATCTTGTAAATATGGTCCAAATCGTCATCACTTTCATAATTGCAAACTAATTCTGTATAGTGCAGTCCTTCTACAAGATCTAGTGGAACCGCTACGTTGAGTGATTTCTTCTCAAATATCATCTTTCACTTCTTTAGGTTGATTACCCCATTCATGTTAGTGGCCCAATCGATCCCAAGGAGTGTGGGGTAGGGATTGCTATCATCCACAATCTCTATGACTTTTAAAATTGCCATTGTGATCGTGCCTTCAATGTCAACTGTTACCCCTACAACCTCCCCATTGGGATGATTTTTTGTTGATTTGCCATCCTTAACTGGATCGGAGACCACTATAGTGTAGGTCTCCCCATTCTTTCCCATGTTTATTTCAGCAAAACATTTGCGTCAGACCCCAAGTCCAAGATAACTTGGTCCATTTCGTATTCTCCAATCTACGTTGTGAGTCTCATCTCACATCTATTCCTTGCCTTATTATTACCAATATTTCTAACTATGCACAGTTCGTGAGTAGTGTTGTCCTTGCCATCACACCGATTTATTAGTTCTTGTAGTCCCTTCAGAGCCTTACTATCGCAGAGCAGTTTCATGCAGGTCTCCAAGAACGTGGTAATCATGGATGGGTCCATTTCTTCAACCGGTTTCTCCTAACTCCCTGAGGTAGACGCTTTAAAAAAACTTTTCTTCGCTTCCATAAATGTTTCTTTTGTGCAATCCAAATCAAAGCCCTTCTCCTTTTCTAGTGCTTTGTGGACCCACTCACCCTCTATAGGTTTCTTCCCCTTATCCTCACTAGTCCTCGTTCCACTTTGCAACATGATATTTACCTTAGAGTCTTCCTCATGAGGCTCAAACCTCATCATCTGTAGGTTCTTAGTTGTCTATAGGGGTTGCGCTGCCTTTCCATGAGTCTTAGCCAATAATATAGGGAAGTCCTCAATCGCATGGTCAAACTGAGTACAATAGCGACATGACAGTCGCGTCAGATTCACGAAGTCTCTCACGTAGTGTCCTGGTCCTCCAAAACTGCAACAAATAAGTTTCCCTCGACCTCTACCAGGTCCTCCTCCACCTCAGCCTCGGTTGCGCCCCTCATACTTAGCTCACGCTCCTCCAATGCCTTGGTTTGGAGGCCGCATTTCTACTTTCACCCTTTATGCAGGTGTCTTGTCCATCATTAATTTGTAACTATGACAATTGCACTCGTCACGACCTACTGATTGACATAAATTGCAGAAGAGATATTGTGCTGTCTGTATGACTTTCTACACAAAATGGAAATTTTCAGTCACATGTTTCCCAGCTACCTGGCAGATAGCACACCATAACGCGAGCCTTGTAATTGGACCTACTGTATATTGTAGCCTTAGAGGCATTGGTGCCCCTACTACAACATAATTCACAAAGATTGGACAATGGTCCTTGTCATGCCCCTAATCTTTGTATTTTAGGCACCAGACTTCTTCACGCGGCTCTAACCGAGGTGTTCTATCTTTTTTCAGTCTTTGCATTTCAAGGCAAAGGTTCTATAACTATGCATGTATCTGCTGAAGCCCTAGATTAGCATCCTACATTGGTGTCTCGTGCAATCTCATCTTCATTTCAGAGCTTCCGGCTGGGTCCCAATCTTCTATTGTGATAGTGCAACCCTTAGGTGAGGCAGGAGTGAGGCCACAAACCATTCATGGTTCTCCCTATTAGTCAGTGTCATGTTGGCTTCATGGATCATACACTTTAATGTTTGATCAAAATCCTAGGTTGTCTCTCTAGGCTTCATCACGATCTCCTTGAATCCCACAATGGATTGTGCTTGAGACTTAGGTGTATTGAATTCCCTATTCAGCACAATCTGGATATCTGCCAACATAGCCGTTGGGTTATCGGTACTGTACTTAATGTACCATGTTAGCACATGGTCCTACAAAGTACTAACCAACGTTTCTTTCATCATTTGATCATCCATGATACCTTGAGCTTCCCATACAGCCTTTGTGACAAACCAAAATTGGTTTGGATCTTAATTACCTACGCCCTTGAATATAGGTAGCTTTACAGAGTTCGCCATGTTGAACAGCGGTGGAGGTGGCAATGTGTGGGTGATGGGGTAAGTGGTGGAGGTGAGGATGGAGGCAATGTGAGTGGATGAGATGAGGACGGAGGTGGATTAGGTATTCACGGGAACTCTTGCCTTATCAACTGAATAGTGCTCAGTGGAGAAGCCTGTGTTTCTCCTTCATCGTCACTCAGAGGAGGCTCAATTAGTGGCCTATATTTAGGACCTTTTCTTCCTTCGTGCCTGAAAGACCTTCCACTTTGCATAGCCCCAAACATCAAGGTAACTGCATGACCCGCTTTTCACACAAAAGCATCTTAATCCAAGTATTTAAGGATTTCAAATACTTACCTCACAACCCCTTGAAGAAGTGGTGCTCTGCTTCGTTGTAACTGACCGAAGTACTGACTGCGAACTCTGTCACAAACACTCCTATGATACGGTTGTGGCAATCACCAACAGTGTGCACAATCTTATCATTAGAGCCTTCCAATTTCTGCACTAACTCTGCGGTCCAGACAATTGGACTGTCAAGCCTCCACCTTCCTTGGATATCTACCAACTTCGCTATCCACTCGTATAATTCAACGAGGAAGGAACAAAAGAAGGTTTCATGAATGTTTGCGTACAGATATCTATCCAACCACTATTCTTTTGTCAATTGTGGATTCCTATTTTCTTGGGCCATGAATTCATGGATATTTCTATCCAACCAGTCTTCAATCTCCTTCTTAGTTGGATTCCAATGATGTGACATCACACCTTTTGTTATGGAGATCATTGTCCCAGCAACGGAACCATTTGCTGGCTTGATGGGCCCTAACCCAGGTTCAGTGTTAGTCAGCCAAGCAAATCTCTACACTATTGTCCCTTTTGGCACCAACCCACGGAGCACGGACTGAAGTCTCACCCAAAGTAGTATGGGGGGATGCAGGAACCAAGTTTTCACACCCTGAGATGGCTACGATGTCAGTTTTACACTTTAACTCTGCCTTCGTGCAGATCGATAAGCCCTTATGGCTTACCAATGTACTTCTTTATTAGTCTTTCAGAACCTCCACGAAGGTCTGCGATCATCCTTCACTTAACCCTAACAAGCAATCTCGGCACTTACATGCCTCTGTAACTACTTTGTTGTATAGTTTCCCGAATTATCTTAAGTGTTCCCCAATTCTATCATGCAATTAAGGTTGTCTTCGTGTAAAAATATGTCTCTACTTGCGTTCGTATAGCAGAGGAAAAAATATATATTAGTGCGTCAAAATAGCAATAAACCTAGTGCTTAACATAACATAATCGCATGTAATTGACAGAAGTAAAATGCACAGTAATTTCAGAATACTTCTCTTTATTGATGGTTCAGATTTTCTAGGATAGACTCTAATTACCCTGTGCACATAGTTTTTGGGGTCCGCACACTCAGCTGTGGACTTCTACCCTAGGCCTTTGCGCACTCAGCTGCAGAGCCTCTTTCCTACACTAACACTCTCGCTCTTAGACCTCTGCTTTATACAATCCCATGGTCTGCGGACTAAGGGCAGATCTTGTCAAGCCAACACAACCTATCTGAACTAAAGGTGGAAACCCTTTTTGAATCATGATATATTTGCGGTTGATGATCACAAAATGTGGACACTTTACATTTATTTATACAAAATTTGGGCATTATGCCCCAAAACATGCACTTTTAACCCCAAAATTGACCCCAGGGGACCCGTTCCCAACAGATAAATTACTAATTTCTCCCCATATAGTAGGAATTCTTAAACCCTATATGTGAGGAGTGGTTCTACTTGTTCTTTCACCTCCACTTTAACCAGTAATCAAGAGAAGTTTGATGTCAGCCATGATTACTCATGATTGTCCTATTAGTTAAGGCATATTTCTAGAGGAAATTATTCGGCAGACACATGGTGTTGATATCCATACCATTAAGTTGGATGATGAGAAGTAATGTCTAGCTCCTCTAGTGGTAGTGGCTCCTTAGTTCAGGAAATGCTTAATTTACTTCCCCTTCTTCACTTTTAAGGGTTTTGTTTCTCAAGACAACACTATTGTGCATCTATATTTATCTCATTTCATGTTGCTCCTGTACTCATTATTCATTTCATTTTAAAGGGGATTTTCTTTTTCTCTCCTATACTTTGTTTGGCTATAATTATTGGTTTTCATTAGCTCCTTAGGTATATTAAGTTACAAATATGATCAAACTTTGACCAGATATGTCGTGCCCATACAAAATGTACATACACATGTATGGATACCAAACACACTTTGGAATAACCAAAACGCCTACTATATATATGTTTGGCTTGCCCATACAAATTATATAGACACATGTATGGAATGCATTATATGTATATATATAATTGTATGGATTGGAACAATAATGTCTGTATGACTATACAATTCCATATTGTGCTATCCATGTGATCGTATGGGATCGAGTGTTGTTGGAAACATCTCTTTCCTAGTTACCTGCTCTCTCTCCCTCTATGTTTCTCAGCCTACTCAATTTCCCAAGTGTGTTGAAACCCTCTACCTTTCCCTATCTATATATTTTTAGTAGAGAATCTATTTTTAAGGTTTAGCCTAGTCTAAGTTATGCATGAGATACAATCTTAGGCTCAACTGCTAAACATAAGAATTTCATTTTTTTACTAAATTGAATTACAAAATAGAATTACTTTTCCGAAACGATAATTATTTTTCAAAATGATCTCAAACTACTTCTTATGTTCACACTATACTATGCAGAATTTCATGTCCGAGCTATAATTCTCAATGGTGAGGTTTTTATTACCTCAAAAAGTGTCAAGTAAAGCACCATTAATGGCAGTAATGAGCAGAAAGGATATTTGCAAACTACTTCTTCACTATTAAATATGGTTATTATGATTGATTGGCCATCATAGATCACAAATCATCTAAGTTAATTTTTTTTTTTTTGACAAGTTGTTTCTTTTGGAAATTTCCTTAATTGTTCACTACACCATGTAATTATTACATGTAACCCCTCCCCTCTAAATCAACTAGTGTGTTTAAGTTTAAGAGAGAAACATCACATATAGTTAAGTGATATAATTGTGTAAATTGATCCCTATGCAAATGAAATGTAAGGGATACAATGCTTGGTTAAACTCCTCCACTATGTATTTCTTTCCCTAGTAGGCTGCTCGATAGAATTTAGAAGTGAGTTTCAACAATATTAGTCCATTGTCTCAATATAAATTCCCAATTTTTTTATGTAAATTATCCTTGGACTCTTTGTAGTCACATTGAAGTTTTGTCACAATTTTCTCTATATTTTCCATGACCTCTTTGTAGTTATATTGAAGTTTCTCTGAATAAAGTTTCTAAAACATTGATGATGGAGTTTTAGTGATTTAAAAATTCCAAAGGCATTTGATTTACCTTTTTTCTTGAAGCCCAAATGTACTGAATGTTGAAACAAATGATAAAGCACAAAATCACTAAATTTTGTGAGCATTTTCATCATTGTTTGTAGTATCATGTTTGCCTCACTAGTGTTTTATTAGAAATTTTGATGAGTGTTTTATCCTAGTTTATTTTTAGCAATTTTTATGGGTATTTTGTCCTTGTTTATTTTTAGCAATTTTGTTGGGTATTTTTTTTTAATTTTTAGAGAGGAATATCGTACACTAGAAGTTGCCAGCTGTATTATTACATGCATGGAGCATTGGGCCTATCTCAAGTTTCAATTGTTGGCTACAATCCCTTCACTCAAATTTTGATGTTGCCTCACTTTTGTGGAATGGCACTATGAAAAAGTAAGAGTAAATTGATCTCAACAATAAACAAAAAATGTATTGTTATCATCTATTCTCAAATTTACGACTTTTATTGAAACTTGCAATATTTTTTGAACTTGAACTTTGATTTAAATCCATAATTGCACATAAATGGTAAATGGTAGGGTTTATGTACAAAGATATTTCAAAGTTTTTGTGATAATTTCATTGGAATATAATGCTATCAAAATTGCAATACCCAATGTAGAATGTGTGCTAAGCATAAAAGTGAGAAAAGATAAATTACAAGTAACAATGGTAATCTTAGTGTCCCTATTAGATGAGCTGGATGTGAAGAGTTTTGGAGGCTGAGATGTGTTTCTTACATCTGTGGAAGTTTTAATCAAAGCCAAAGTACCACTATATATAAAACATAGTGAAAATGATCTTATTTTCTAATGAAAGAGACAATAAGAGCTCCAAACCAAGAGATTGTTATTGATATTCTTATCAACATCAAAAAGCATGTCCTTGATGTGTATTTCCTCCTTATATGTCAATGATGCCTTGCAAGAGATGCCTTCAACTTCCTCCTCCACTTACACTATTGATTCTATTGTGACCTTGAGAGTTTATGTCTATGATGATGATGAGTATCTCTTATCATGATGTATATTATTTTCTCTTTCACAAATACCTCATATATTTCCAAATGTAGATCACTGAAACTATGAACCTCATCTCTCCACAACTCTCTGGCACAAGCTAGTAGCCTGCGCCTCCACCACCCTCCCCCAAGGCACCAATATGTGATCATTGAGCTCTTTCCTTTACCTCGAATGTTAGGGGAGTCATGGTCAATTTCCTCCAACTTCCTTCAAGAAATTCTCAAACATGTTCTCGCAGAGACACACTCTACAATAATTTTGTGTGTATAGGTTATCTGCAACTTTAGTAAAAACAAGACTTGAGCAAAGATTACTAACAATCCAACACATTCCTTCCAGGAAAGTTTGGATAAGAAGACCTCTAAGATAGGATCGAATTCATTATTCAACAACTAATTAGTAGGAACCCCCCCGATGCCCCTCCACTAATATATCACCATTAGAAATGTAAACCAAAACACGTTAGAAATGCCTCAAAAAATGCTAAAAATATTTCCAAAGAAAATATTGCTCTTTCCAACCTATAGGGGCATTTCCGATTCCCCCTTTTTTTACTATGCCTTTGTTTATAAATAGAAATAAAAATAATAATAAATAAAACTAGTTAGAAGTTTTAATGATAGGAAAAATACCTTGCAAGTTAGTTAATTTCAAGCATTTTGGGAATGTTTTGTTCATTTATGTACAAATACAACCTACATAACTACCACCATGCTCTACATATGAGGACAACGAGATGCATATCATGGAAAATTCAGCCCCTAAGAGTGGCAATGTTTGTAATAAAGTAGGGGAAGCACTTTTTGGATAATTTCAGTGGGATTTATCCCTAAGTTTGAAAATCTTAATAAATATAACAATAGTTTTATTGTTTTCGATTTTTTAGTAGCCAAATAATCTATAAGGCTAATTTTGGACATTGTAAAATGAAAGCCTATATGGGACTCAACATATAAATGATATTTTTATTAATTTGTTATTATTTTTATCTTTATAATTTTCTTGACAATTCGCTTTTATAAAATATATATAGTCTACTTTAGATTATATTTTAGTGTTCATTGTTTTTCATATCTTATATTTTGAATTGCATCTTCTTTTGTTTTTAGAAGTGGAACTCAATATTGATGGGAAGAAGCAATAATTGAAGATAGAGGAGAACAATGCCTTGGCAACACAGTATAAATTGATTTCCTAATCTTCTTCTTTTGAAATTAATTTGCTAATATTTTACACAATTTTTATGTATGATGTTTTAAAATTCCACCATCATATCAACTTCATGAATACATGATTGCTTACTTTTGTTAAATAGATGATTGTGCAAGAACTACCTCCAAATTCAACCGTGAAGGATTTGCTAGAAAAAATAGCTAATGGTAGTTGACTTTGTACATCATATGGTTTGCCAATACAAGGGGAGCTGAGGTACTTGAGCCATCGACTTTGCCACGTTTTGAGTAGGGATTAATATGGTTTTTAATGTTCTGATTGTTTCACCTCATGCTTATTTTGTGCAAGAAAATGTTTTAGGAATGCTAGACAAGGCAGTGGTAGACAGGTAAACATACATTTTATAATTGCAATGTATGTTCCATGATATCCTCTCTTTTTTATTTGATTGTATTTTGAATGTTTCCTTTGATTATGTTTTGTATTTTAACTATGAAATTGAAAATACTTGGTATCATGTCCATTTAAACAACATCCAAAGTTTGAATATGAGATAAGTATTAAACGATATTAATTGAAATCCTTTTCGTTGTTCTCTGTTAAGAAAATTTCATAACTATTAGAAAAGCTTACTTTCATATTGTTATTTGAGCACAGGTTGTCTATATACTTGACCAAGTTCATGTGTTAAAGAATGAAAATTTGTTGCGAATAAAATGACAAGGATTGGACATCACACCTCAGATTATTTGTTTTCACAAATTATCCACATCCTAGATTTTTAACATGTAAGTTGGCATGATTGTGCTTAAGATCTCTCTAGAGGTTAAGTACTAAGTTATTAAGGTGTTATATTCTTTTGGGGTGTTTTATTTTCTTTGTTTCTACAAGTCATTTGGCCACATAGTGGTCACTATCACCAAAGTGAAGAAAACTTGTTCGCGTTTGTTACTTTTATGGGGGGAAATGGCATTGACATTACTGATGTTGAGGTATATGTTGTATAAATTTTTTATAGTCTACTTTAGTTTATATTCCAGTATTCATCGTCTTTCATGTCTTATACTCTGCATTTTATCTTATTTTGTTTTCAGGAGAGGAACTGATTAGTATTGGTTGTAAGAAGCAAGAATTGAAGAAAGTGGAGAACAATAACATTGGAGTGACAAATGCACGAAGGGGGAGAGAAGAAAATCGGTCTAGTGATAACTTGGAGCCAATATCTTGCATCAGACACACGCATAGAGACTGATGGTCAAGTCCTCAAAGTTGGTGAATTCACTTGCAATGTCTTGGCAACACAGTGATAATGTTTTGAAGTGATGAAACAATATTTCTTGTGTAAATTGTAGCCCAACTAATTAATATTAAGTTGGAAACTCATATTTTAATACTTGAAATTTTATATAATATAATTTGTGGTTGAAATTATTTATAGTTGCACTTGATATTATTTACTATTGTAATTAACATATGTAACTTTGTGTTTTCATATTAGATGAAGTTGCACGTTGTATGCCATTTTTTAAAATTTAGTCACAAAATCATACTAATTAATTTATGTTGATTAATAATGAATACATAAAATCACTCTAAAACTACCAAATTAGTAGCTTATATTGATTAATGATGAATGAAAAATAAAATGAATACACAACTAAATTAGTCATTTATAATGATTATTAATGAAAGAATGAAATGAATATAAACTACTAAATCAATATTTTACATAATGAATATGGAACTGCGAGAAGAAAGACAAATGACTACTGCAAATGATAAATTTGTGATTATAAATGACAACTAGATTTTGCATATATACGACTATTAGTAGCTAATTTACAATATCTTATAACACGACTGAAATTTAGTCATATTTCTTTGGTCATTAATTGATTTCAAGCGATGACCAAAAATTGCATATATATGACTATTAGTAGCTAATTTACATTATCTTATAACACGACTAACATTTTGGTCATATTTCTTTGGTCATTAATTGATTTTCTCAGGTGATCATGTAGTAATATATTTTGTTGTATATTTGGTCATTAAAAGTGGTAATTAATGAATAAATTAATAACCAAATTTATGACTAAATATACTACTAAAAGATAAAATTGAGACAACCAATTAATGACTAAGCTAAAAATGACTAAAAGTTGGTCGCTTTATAAGATACTGTAAATTAGCTACTATTGGTCACCCACTGAAAAATGGTCATTTAGATGCAAATTTTAGTAATTTTTTTAGTAACTAATTAGCCATTTTATACTGGTGAGATAGTGATATAGGAGCTCCTCTCCAAGACAAGCCTGCTAGAAAATAGATGTCTTCAATCTCTATCTTGAGAGTATGTGCCTCAATCCTGAAGCACTATCGATGTATACCCCATGCCCTAACTAGATATGTTAGTAACTCAAGTTGAGCTCTCATGCCTGGAAGCCATAAAAACTTAAGGAGTCCATAATTCATCAAGGCTTGTATTAATATTGGGTCATTGGCAACATCCAAATATTAGGACTCATGTTCTCTCTCTCTCTCCAGATTAGAACCATTTTTGTTGTGATAAATGTTTGCAAAATCACAAAAAAAACACTTATAATCATCCTTGAGAAAAAAAAATTGAGTGAGATATAGCTAAAAACATTAAAACATTTCTTCAATTATGGCCATTGAACCTACCCTTTAGTCGGTAGAGCACCCCAATGCACTTTTCCTTCTCGGCAGGTGTGTCATATCATTCTTCCAAGTGTGAATCAGGTAGACCCAACGCAACTTTTGATACAAAAAGGGTGCGATGGGCCTAGGGCTGAAAATTAGACCCTAAAATGTTTAGAAATCTCAAAAGAATTTCATGAAATGTAAATGGAAACCATTAAAAAAGAGAGCATGGACATATCTCTTACCTGGAATTGACGACATTTGAAATGGTCCACTGAATTGGTCGCAATCATCTGCTGAAGTTTAAGGGTAGAAAAACACTCATTTATCACTCATAAGAGGTAAAAATGAAAATGGTAAAAATGAATTTCCTTTTTGTCTATTTATGGTCAATTCTATTATTATTTTCTTATATTTTAAAATATTTTGACGTAATTTTACCATGTCGCATATATTTTTAATCTTCTTGTGGTATTATGAGCAGGTTAAAAGCTAAATAAATGATCTTATGTGAATTTTAAGTTCAATGTAGGCCGTTTTGATGAAGGATCACACTTTTATCACTTTTTTGAGCTCTGTAAACTTGCAAAAAATGAAACCCCTAGAGTCCTCTTTCATCTTTTTTTAGACTCCCTAAACATGAAAAGATTGTTCAACACTTTTCTTTTCAAACTTGTTAAATTAAATGAAAATACATCTTCCCAATATAAGTTTAACCCTTTTCTAGACTGGGATAGACTACTTACAAAAAAGGAATACTTTAGTCAAACATGACTAAAAGGTTCTCCTGATTATCATTTTATGCCTTTTCGAACCCAAGAGACTAAATTTACAAAAAGGAACCTTTGGAGTCTTATTTTTCGCCTCTTTTTCAAACTCTCTAAACATGAAAATGAAGTCGAGTTATACCTTCATTGGACTCGTAAAATCATCAAATAACATTGGACTTGTGAAACATAATGGGATTCAACGACTCCTTCTCAAGGTTCGCTAAAAATATTCAGAGGGATTCATCCGAAGGATGAACTTATAGATCAAGTATATGTTATCCTCCTCAAGATTATAAAAAATAAAGAGGTATTGACCAAAAATAGTTGGGGAAATTGGGAAAAAGGGTTACATAACCTATTAATGTTAGTGAGTTACTCTTGAAGTTGACACTCTTTCACTTCATCTCCATGGTAGTTGGGTTGGGAAATCTACCTGCCTCTTTGGTTAATCACACCATATTTCAAAGCCTTTACAATCAGTTTTGGGTTAATGCTGCCAACTCCATAAAGTGTCACCCATATGTTCAAGAGAATTCCTTTAGTTGATATCTGCTACAATACTCTTAAGCCTCCATTCATGATTGTCATTCCTGAATCAACTCTACATCAACATCATATTGTCTCAAATCTTGATACACGTTTCATGTCGTTGATGGGGGATACATCAAGGACCTCCTATGATGGATCACTTCCTATCGACATCAATACATTATCCAGGAAGTTGAATTAGAAACCCCCTTTGGTGTCTTAGATCTTACATACCTCAATAGCATGTTTCCTCACTTTCAGTGACAGGTCTTCATCATTGGCCTTTGACCGGAAGATTTTGTGCGGTGTTCGACTTTAACTCACCTATTCACACCACGTAGGTTGTACTATAGTACCTTGAGATCCATTATCATTATCGATGGTTTCTCTCACATTTGTTAACAACTTACATCATTGGTCAGTAATTAGATTTATTCACATGGTTGGACTTGTATTATCAAGTGGTAAGACAGAGATCATTGAGCTAGTTCCGTCCATCTGGGTTACAATTTCAGGATTCATAAAATATTACAAAGTATGATTGCTATGATCATTTAGACAATCATCAAATAATGGCTCCACATTTTGTCATCAGTGCATGAGACTTCTTGATTATTGTACATGTAACGTTGGCTTATATGTTGAGTATGGGTATGCTTCCCTCAACAATGATATCATCATGATAATATGTATTGTAATAGATGCTGATCTCAACCAATTTATTCTTGATCCATACTTGTCACAAAATAAAGAACTTTAGTCCTCAACCAATGCTTCTAACTTTTTACTTTAGGGGGAAATATGCTATAGGCCATTTTGTCATATCCACCCAAAAGACCTGAAAATTGGATCAATTAACATCCTTGAACACTTTGTCATTGTCCCTTTTCAAAGGCCCAAGCGATACCTCTCCAAAAAGTGAGTTTTTGGGTCAATCAACTCAAAAACATCATTTTTAGCCCCGACGCAACCTACATGAATGTCCACCTACAATGGTTACAAGTTTCATAACCGAGAACCTGCACTAATCAGCACAGGTTTCTCTACTCTAGAGGTGTGATGGTTCTATAATTTTGGGAAAATTAAAAATTATTTTTTAAACTTCTCCTTCTAGAATCTTCTAAGGTGGTTTTAGCTATTTACCATGGATAGAAATCTCAAATTCCTTCTCTAAAGGCCTTATCTCTTATACTTTGAGCTTATCCCCCATCATAAGTGGAGCTCAAGCCTAGATTGGTAAATCCTAAACGACCATGTTTACCCTATATATTTACTGCTTCCCGTAGTGTCCAGGTTGGATTTTGGAGATTATTAGTGCCATCATATTGTTTCTTTGAGCATAAGGAATGAACATCCATTTGAATTATGGTTGAATGTGAAGGTTTTCTTTGTCACAAGGAAGGACAAAACAACAGGGGAGATATCTACATCGTAAGCTTCTATATATGGTCCTAACGCTCTCCTTTATTTATCAATATAGAAAGCACTTTGTTTTATTATAGTTGTGTCATGTTGATACTTATGTATTTCGATGCCATGTTGACCATTTATTAGAGACATTTGATTATGCTATGTGGATATTGTAGTTCCTTCACTTGTTTTAGTCATTATTGTAGGTTCCACTTATAGCATGTGGAGATAGAGTTGGAACTTACAAGTGAAGAGAAGAGGAATAATTTTTATGGATCCTAGGTAAGTATCTTTTTCGTCTTCTAATCTCTCTAGGGAAAAATTAGATCATTTTTATTACAACCTCGATTAAAAACTCATGTAAAAATATATAAGACCATGGATGATGGGACACATATTCCAAGTTGAATGGTGGGGGAAACATCCTAGTGGGTGTTGATTCGATTTTTTTGGCTAAGGAAATTGGTAAAGGCAATGGCAAAGGAATTGGAAAGAAAAATGGCATTTTTGGCACATTTATTTATGAAAATAATGGAAATTAGGAGAAAAAAAGGAGGTGAAAGGTCATATATTGCATTTGAGGAGGAAAATGAAGAAAATAGAGGCCTCATTTATAAAATGGCTTATGAGGATCAATTGGAAAGATCTTAGTCAGTATAATCTCTTGGCTCAAGTTTTGGCTATGGTTTTACATGGGATCAAGAAAGGCAAAGAAGGCAAGAGGTAGTAAAGATCAAGCAGGGAAAGGTAGGATCAAGAAGTTAGAGTAGGATTCATAACAGGTATCAATTTTCATGTGTATTTTCCTTACTATATTTGACATGCATGGTATTGCATGTGGTTCTTTTGTTGTGGTGGCAATGGGGTTTGCTAGCTGTAACATTGTTTTCAGCCTATCCTTTCCATTTCTGGATAGCCATGGCGTGATGGGGTTCTCATGTTTTGGTTGATTTGGATTGTCGGATGGATTCAATGTTGAGTGAGGTAGATCTCAAAAATGATATAACACATGACCTCGTAACCCTTGAACCAGACTATGGGTTGCAGTAAAGCCAGATTTTGTGCTGTCTCGAATGCCCTAGGAATCCTTGCCAGTTAATAGTAGGATATATGGTAAATCCTTGAGGTAGTTTTCTCTCCTTTGGGCTTACTAATATCGGGTCTGGGATATGAGGTAAAGCCTAAAGAGTGGGTTTTAGTTTAGGGCCTAGTGATCTGGTGTGGATTGCAGTAAATCTTGGAGAGTGGGTCTTAGTTTAGGGCCTAGTGATCCCGTGTGGATTGTGGTAAGGCTTGAGAGATTGGGATCTTAGTTTAGGGCCTAGTGATCTGGGTTTGGATTGCATTAAAGCCTGAGAAACTAGGAGATAGGAAAATTATTCATGGTGTAGGTGGAGAAATCTGGTGGCATCCATGCTTGTTGACCTAGTAATCAGGTGGAGATAATGGTAAAGCCTGTTATGATTTGTTCATTGTGTTGACCTAGTAATCCATGATGGATTATGGTAAAGCTCAGTTTCTATTGATGAGAGTGACATGATTTAGCCTCGGTATGTCCTGGTTGGTTCTTTTGGTTGAGTCCCACATTCATGCTTGGAATATGGCATGGGGGTGATGGCTAAAGAGAGATTTTGCTCAACCATTCTATGATTAGATGGAATGTGGAAGTCCCATCCAGAGCTAGATTTTGAATCATCAATAAGAGGTCATTTATCATATTTCTATGAGAATTATACTAGATTATATGAGGTCTATATGGCGGTGATTTCATTGGTATTTTTGTCCCTATTCAGTTGGTTATGTATATGTTTTATGACAACAACTATGTATGGATCCCATCATGTTTCTACTTCTATATGAATGAAGAATGTATCTATGACCTAATCGATGGAATGGTTGTTAATGTGTTGAGTCATCAATGCTTCATAGAGAATCTCAGATAAGTATGAGACCGCTATGCTCAAATATATTATTTACACTTGTAGATTACACATTCATGATATGTTTTACAAAATGTTTGTCATGGATAGTAGGGTTCTAGTCAAGGTCTCATTCAAGTAAATTCTTTAGTACTTCTATTTCCATGTTATGTTATTGTTCTAAAGGTATCATGAAGTTCTAGGCAATGACCTGTTCTTTGGGCTTGAAAAAGTGGCTTAAATCTCTGGGATGTTCGCGCAAAACTAGAAAAATGAATCTCTTGATGCTGGCAGGCAAGCTTGTGAGAGTGACTCTAGGTGTTCGGATGTTGTCATGCCTATAGCATGAGAGACATTGAGGCTTAGGTTGTCCAAAAGTTCAGTGGAACCCAAGGGAAAGATGTCTAAAGTTTTGGATTGGTTCCTAAGGGTCTTGATGCTAAAGTTGAATGGTTGTATGGTGTGCTTTTGTCGGTTCCACTTCTTTAATGTGACTTAGGAGGTCAAATCATGTCATAGTGGCCTCTTGTCGCATGTTTACCTCGGCTGATTAGTTACTTGGGTAGATGTGGGAGGAGGGTGTTACAAAGTAGTATCAAAGCCTGATTCACGCTTCAGACTGGATGGGTTGTGTGCTGGTCATGCATTCATGTTGGTTGCATATGTGTTTCTTGTGCTTGTAGTCCATGTGATTGTTACATTTTCATGGTATTGATCATGGTTGTAGTGATTTCATGATGTGAAGGTTGAAGGTGTTTTCATGGAGTATGTCTTCATGTTTGTATGGTTGATTATGCATTCTTATGCATGTCAGTGTTCACGTGATGTGGTTGTTATTTTCACGCATGAGGTCATGGTTTGTGTAGTTGATATGGTCATGCATTGATGTCTAGACCCTACCTAAACTGATGTGTATATGGTTTCGTACTCATGTGTTATATGTCTATACATAGTTGTTATTCATGTATGGTATTGGTTATAGTTATGCATGAAATATAGGTCAAACATGCCTTGTGAAGTCATGGTATGCAATTTAGGTCATCTTGGTGCTATTGGTTGTTATGATTATAATGTGTTAGCTGAGATAGAGCGGGAGATGCAAATAATCATAATGAGGTTGCAACATTAGACTTTGGGCTAAGGGAAGATCACCATACACGTATTGTATGTTTTCCATGCAGGTATGTGAGTTAAGGATTGTTATCCATGAACAACAATTTTTTATGAGCTTATGATGTGAACATTTTAGATAGTGACTATTATGGATATCATGATCTTATTTATGCTTGAGCTGGTATGTTGTGAAGTTATATCATGGTAACTAGATTGATCATGCAGACAAGATAGCATCCTCACATCTACATTAAGGTATGAGTTTACCTATGTCGTATAGTTGGTGCTTGATTGTTTTATTATATCATCTGTTAGAAAATTATATTTTACGAAGCAATGGAACACATAAAATATTGAAGAAATATAAACACACAAAACGCATAAAATAAGAGAGACATAGATATACGTGGTTCACCCAGTTTGGGCTACGTCCACCTAGAACAGCCAGTCCCTCCTTTATATTATCCAACAAAATGAAGAGACACAACCTACAACATATCCGTTGTAATATCCTCTGTTTTCTCTCACAGTCTCACCTCTCTGTTTATCACTTAGAGAATATACATATATGACACAACCTCAAATATAATGCCCTCATACAAAGAGAGGGGTTGCCTTCTAGGGAAAAAAACCCTAAACTAAACATAATTTTTACCATTAGATCACCTGCCTAATGAACAGCCCAGACTGACTAGAAATTACTATACTTTTACAAGGCAAATTTACATCTATTTTTAGCTTCGAGGGCGCTGCCCCTGAGCCCCCGCCAGGGGACCGCCATCCCCCAGACCCCCCAGCCAGGGGGATCGGCCCCCCCGAACCCCCGCGGGGGGGACAAGTCCCCCACGCATGGAGGGGTGTAAAAACTTCCTGCAGTATACATTCGGCTGAAACAAAGACCTCTAAACAATCATGCTCCACACACAACAATCTCCCACTTGGATAATGATTGTAACAACTCCATCACTGCTTCATTTGCTAGACAATGACTCCTATTTGGACCTGGCTATTTCTCATCTTCATCGTCATCCTTTAAGACCAATTGAAACTCATCATATTTTCAGTTTCTCCCTGGTTACAACTTTTGTTAGCATATTTGCAGGATTCTGGCTAGTGTGTATCTTTTCCAATTTCAACTCTCCATCTTCCAACAATGATCGTATGAAATGGTACTTGAGTTGTATGTGTTTAGTCTTGGAATGAAATGCTGAATTCTTTGCAAGATGAATGGCACTTTGGCTATCACTATATAATGTGCCCATATCATGTTCCTTACCCAATTCACCCATAAACCTTTGTAACCAAATCATTTCTTTACTAGCCTCTGTAGCAGCAACATACTCTGCTTCTGTTGTTGAATGTGCAACAACACTTTGGATTTTTGAAACCCAACTAACAGTTGTTCCACCAACAATGAATACATATCCTGTAGTGCTCCTCCTATTATCTCTGTCACCTACCATATCTGCATCAACATATCCCTGTAGAGAAATGTTTGAACCACCAAAGCATAATGCTTGATTTGTGGTACCTTTCAAATATCTGAGAATCCATTTCACTACCATCCAATGTTCCTTTCATGGATTGTTCATGTACCTAGTGACAACTCCCACTGCATGTGCAATATCAGGCCTTGTGTAGAGCATTGCATATATTAAGCTTCCAACTGCTGATGCATATGGAACTTTAGACATATAATCCATGTCTTCTTGGGTGTTTGGGCACATTTCCTTACTAAGTTTGAAATGGCTAGCAAAAGGTGTACTAACTGGTTTTGCATTTTGCATATTAAATCTTTTCAACACCTTTTGTACGTACTCATTCTGAGACAATGTTAATTTGTGATTTTTCCTGTCTCTAGTGATTCTCATACCAAGTATTTGTTTTGCAGCTCCCAAATCCTTCATTGCAAATGAATTTGCCAATTTTCTTTTGAGCACATGTATTTCTTGCATGTTAGACCCTACAACAAGCATGTCATCTACATACAATAACAATATAATATAACTGCCATCATTTTGCATTTTTCAGATAAACACAATGATCAGAGTGACATCTAGTATAACCTTGTTCAAACATAAACATGTCAAATTTTAGATACCACTACTTTGGAGCCTGTTTTAAGACATACAAGCTCTTCTTCAACCTACACACTAGTTTCTCTTGCCCTTTCACCTCATACCCTTGTGGCTGCTGCATATATATCTCTTCCTCCAAATCCCCATGGAGAAAGGTTGTCTTTACATCTAACTTCTCAAGATGCAAATCTTCAGTTGCTACTAGACTTAAAATAGTTCTGATTGAAGTCATTTTAACAACATGAGAAAATATTTCATCAAAATCAATACCTTTCTTCTGTGCAAACCGCTTCACCACAAGTCTAGCTTTGTACCTCTGTTTTCCTCCATCTTCTTCCTTTAGCCTGTAAACCCATTTATTCTTCAATGTAGTTTTTCCTGCAGGCAACCTGACTAAATCCCAAGTCTGGTTATGCATTAAGGAGTCCATCTCTTCTTCCATGGCTACCTCCCACTTCTTCCTGCTTTCAACCTGGATTGCTTCTTCATAACATTCGGGTTCACCGGAATCAGTCAACAATAAATAATATAACGAGGGAGAGTATCGTTTAGGGGGTCTACTTATCCTGGTAGATCTTCTAACACCACTTTCAGGTGTTTGGGGTGTCTGTTGTATTTGTGATGGTTGCTCTTGTTGTGGTTGTTGATTATTATTATTTTCAGGCACCTTTACTTTTTCAGTGATTTCATCAAGAACTGCATATTCCTTGTTTTCCTTTTCTTGTTCCTTTTTCTGCAACTGATTCTTATACAAGACCTTTTCATTGAATATTACATCTCTGCTCCTAATGATTTTGTGATTTTCATAATCATATAAGCGATAACCAAAATCATTAACACCATATCCAATAAAGGTACATTTCTTTGACTTTGCTTCAAGCCTTGTTCTATT
>APFE030629677.1:0-18608 GCA_000404065.3 Pinus taeda
TAAGTCATCACATGGTTCGACGGGTCCTCTCCTGATTTGCCTTCAAACTTAGGAATATCACTAGGCAACTTATTCGGCATTGGTGGCCAAAACGGAAGATAGTTAATTGGATCGTTCGTAAGGCGCGTCAAGTCAGGCAAGTCCAAAGTTGCGATAAACGGTAACTGACGATTAGGGTCCCTAAAACTCTGGGTCGTCAGACCAGTCCCAGGAGGAGGATATCCAAGATAATAAGGAATTGGAATTGCATTTGGGATATTATATCCTCCCAGAAAACCAGGATTAACCGAACCGTACTGGGGTTGTTGAGGTTGTTGATATGTATACCCAGGGTACAGTTGATATTGATAGACTAGCTGCTGCATAGCAGGACCAAATTGGTACTATCCCTGGTACAGTTGATAAGTAAATTGAGGTTGACTTGTGACAACCATACTTGAACCAAGTTGTCCTATAGGCATCTGAACCGAAGTGTGAATCGCGGGTCCAGACTGAGGTAAAGATGTCTGAGGAGTTGATACAAGAATAGTAGAAACTGGAGCTGTCGATACTCCAGATGTAGGAGGGGTAGATTGAACAGATGTTGCAGCAGTTGCAGCAGCCGTTTGAGGCGGAGTACGTGGAGTACTAGGCCCAGGCTGAGAAACTACAGAAGGTGCAGAAGTTTGAACAGTAGACTAGATAGGTTGCTGGGGTGAACCAGAAACCAAGGGTTGTCCAGTTTAAGGTGACAACTGTACATTCGGTTGCAAGACCTATTGGGATTGAGATGGATCCCACACTAAGTTCATTCCGGGGTACGGACCCATAACAGGTTGAGAATATTGAAGACCATAAGCGGGTTGAGGGTAGGGTTGATAATTCAACGGTACATTTCCAGATCCTTGAACATATGATTGACCAGAAGGTGGTTGGTAACCTTGGGTTGGGTACTGACCTTGGGGTTGATAACCCTGAGGCACATACTGATACTGGGGTTGACATTGAGGTATATATGATACTTACTGGGTTGACCTTGAGGTTACATATTGAGTCTGGGGTTTGACCTTGAGGTACATATTGAGTCTGGGTTGACCTTGAGGAACGTACTGTCCCGTAGGTATGTACTGTTCCTTAAGGTTTCCCCCTAGGCGCAAACTGGGGTACCTTGAGGGTTGTCCCCCAGGCACAAATTGGGGTACCTGAGGTTGCCCCCCAGGCGATACTTGAGGATTTTTGAGGCTGCCCCCCAGGCGGTGACTGGCCACCTTGAGGTTGAGGATTGGGAATAGTACCCGACATCATGAGAATATCTTCTACACTCAACGGCTTAGTACCATTATTTCCAGTTAATAACCCTTGTTCAATAGGTTGAGGAGATGCTACTAAAAAAGTACCAGAAAGTGACTGATACCCAGCGGGAATAGAAGGACCGCCATACAAAAATGCTTCTAGAGATTGAGAAAACATGGACGACTGCCTTGACATATTTAACGGAGGATAGTAACCCCTAGGTGTTGGGTGATAAGAAATACGAGGTGGTGAAAAACTTAGTCTCGGGTTTTCCAAAAAGTTAGTCAATGAAAGATACCAAGCACTGCTCCTAAGTGGACTGTAAAAGATTGATTCACACTCCCTAAGGTCTATAATAGGTTTATTTTCAGGGATAGGGATGCCTTCTTTTCCTTCCGGAGTAGCAAGTTCTTCAATAGCTATTAGTCCAGAAGGAAGATTTTGGGTAATTACTCTTTCTACCCTGGGTGAACCAGGACCACTTGAAGCTGGAGAGTTAAACCCCGATGTTGGAGTAGCAGCAATCTTAGTTTCAGGTTCAGATATTTCAGGTTCTTCACCTATATCACTAGTAGATGAAACACTACCAGTAACTTCGGAAACAGACACAGATTGTGTATTATAATCTGCTACTAAAGCTTGAAAATCAGGATGTACCACCAAAGAAGACTCTCCTTCAGGTGATCCAACTCTACTGTCTCTAGGAGTTACTAGGGCTCGTAGCCCTTCAGGCTGGCTCGGTGAAAACTCAGGAGGTTGGCCCCGAAGTCTACGGGACTTCCTCAGTAATTCAGCCACGGTTAAATATTTTAACTACTTCACACAAAAACAAAGTAAAATCTCAATTAAAACCACCTAAAACCTCTAAAGAACCAAACAAATTGAATCACACGCCTAAAGAATCTAGGAGATCAAACCACACACAAACAATAACTTTCTATACTGAAAACACTAGTTGGTGATGAAATCCAACATCGCAGAGTTCAATACAAAAATGGTGGTTGGAACAGTTACCCCAACAACCTGCTTAATGAATAGACTGGCATAAGTTCCTCCACTAAACCGTCTCGAGTGAAGAGAACCCCCCAAAAAATCCAAGTGAATCTAGCCGACATCTGCTCCAGGTACAGTGGGATCTTCCCACCACTCTCACCTTAGGAAGAACCCTATAGAATATGGTTACTATGGTCACCAACGGAAACAAATATACCTGGGGGAATAGTCTACGATCCGATATGCACACAAGGGCAGAGTAGCAAGCTCAATCCCCTTGAAGGCTCCTTGACATAATCCAAGGTTTCCCAGCAAGTGAACCCAGGCTCCTTGACAATGGTTAATCCGAGGTTTACCATTTTTAATATGTGAATATCTGGCGTCGTTCCCAATGAGGAAGGATTGATTCCCACACTGGTTCGGACACGATCTCGTGCTTCTCCTTCAAGAGGAGCTTTCCCAGAGCATAGATGCAACAGTTGGATTTTTCTCCTACCGCAAGATACAGCTACTTGTTTGTTTTACTGTCTTGGAGAGTTGATTACTCCCTACTCCAAGACACTAGCCTAAGCTATGTTGGTGTAATAGAGCCCTAGAAATAAAAATATTACTAGATTGATTTTACTTTAAGCATTATTTTTATTGGTTTTTCTTTAAGTCAAGAGGTGCGGAGATGAAACTCGTGGTGTGAAGACTTGACTCGAAATCACTAAAAATGAATGCACTTAAGATGATTAAGCAATCTTTTCCCATCAATGAACTTCTAGCTAGGAAAGAATTTGAGAATGCAAATGCTTGTAAACACAAATATTTCTTAATAAACAAATTAAAATAAGAGTTTTTTGTCTTTTCCAATGCACTCAAGACGAGACAACTAGTTATTTTCACAAAAATTTCCCTTTTCTTTCAAACACTCAAATACTACAAAAACAAACTTTTTCCAAAAGAGATTTTTTTTATTTTTATAAAACACTCAAAACTATGGACAAAGCAAATCTTGAGATCTATAAGCTATAAAAAACTATTTGAAGTAAAAGCTTACAAGATGTCTTTTTCAAGGATGTTTTACTCAGCTATAAGCAAACCAAGGACTAACTTGTCCAGAATCACAAATATAGTCAAAAAACAACCAATTTTGTTTTCTTTTTTAAAAATGAAATCCAAACTTTTAACACAAGCTTTTTCGAAGTTTCGCAAAGAGAAAACACAATATGGATTCCTCAACAAAGTTATATTTTGCAAATGGCTAGAATGATAAGAAGGCCGGTAAAAACCAAGGTGATCTGAGGCTTCTACAGCTTCTAAGATCTGAGCTACTACACGACCAAAATGAAAATCAAGACCGGCAACCAAAACTTCTAGGAATTTCACCTAAAACCCTAACACCAATGGAATTAACCTAAGGAAAGTTCTTAACAAGTCACATGCAGGTCTGGGCAGGGGATAACAACATCTAAACAAATACTAAAAAGACTAAAAGAGAAAATCTTGAGTTTTTCAAAATTTTAGCAAGGTCCACAGTCCCACAGTTCACACAGGTGCGGGAACGCTCTGTGTGAAAAAGGAAAAAGTGCGGATAAGTCCGCACTGTGTTGCAAGCAGAGGGTGCATTCCTCTCATAAAGTTATGAAAAACAAAAAATAATCCTAAATCTACTAAATCCACCCAATTCCTCACACAACAAGCCAAAAACAGAAACAAAAACACAGTTTCTCAGGTCAAAGTAAAAACAAGGAAAAAATCAAGTCCCCAATGGAGTCGCCAATTTGTCACACGGAATGAGTCGATTTTGTGGACAAGCTCGACCTTCCTAGTATCTAAAGATATATAATGACAAGCAAGCCAATCAAAAACTATTTTTCTCTAAATATGCAATGAAAAACAAAAGCAAACAAGTGTTTTAGGCCTACCTTGGGTCCAATGCAAGTTTGTGGAAGCCTCACTCCTTTGATCCAAATGAGCTCCCTTGTAGCAAGTCTACAAACACAAACAAGCAAACAAATTAAATAGCACCTGAAAAGCCAATGTCATAAAGCATATCCATCATAATGATCAAGGAATTTATGAAAACCACATAAGACAATTTGTTGAGAAAAATGAATCTGATTGTATTAATTCAAATCAAAGAAGAACTTTACAACCTGTGCCTTGATGTTGTACAAGCTCCTCCCAGGGTCTAGCAAGAAGTCTCCTCTACTTTGACAAGTTTCACTCACTTCCCAATGAAGCCAAAAGGTATGTGATCTCTCCTCTCAAACTTAACTAGGAAGTCTTAATTCCATCAGCATTTACCCTTAAAAATGTTCAACTTCTAACCTCCTTAGCAACCAGCCCAATGCCTTAATTTATAGTGCAATGGAAGGAAGTTACTAGGTCCTCCTTCAAAGGGATAAAGCCCTCCTTCAAAGGGATAGCTCCTCTTATCAAGGGATTAGCTCCTTCTCTTTTGGGATGCATGAACCACCTTGGAGCGAACAATCCATGTCAAAATTCCTTCTAGAATCATCTAGAATTAACCCAAAGTGAGTTTTTTAGAATAAACTTGCGCCTTTTTGACTTTCACAGGGGTCCGCACCCACCCCTTTACAGACAGAGTGGGCAGATCCACAAGTAGCATGAATAAAGGATGCGGGACCGCAGGTAAAAGTGAGAGAAAGTGCGGAACCAGAGCTTTATTGTTTTTTAATGTCTTTCTCTCATTTTCAAAGCTTGAGATGAAGAGCTGAGGTCTAAGACTTGCTTAGGAGGACAGTATAAGTGATGATAGACCCATACTGACTGCAAATAGTCATGGTGACGATATTTTTGTGTAACAACCTCCTTCTCCATTGAACTACTAAATCATCAATTAGGTCTTACATCCATCCATTTAACAATTACAAGTAAATATATATATGAAATAACCATGACGTGAACCCTTCATTCAACCATGCTTATAAACAACATAAAAACATATTAATATCATAGATATGGAAATTATTAAATCCACATATAAACCAGAGCAAAAGTAAGAGAATTTATCTTTTATTAATCATAGGAAAAGCTGACCAGGTTCAGGTATTCCATGTACCACTTGACCATAGACATGGTTGAACAAAATCTATCTTTCACCCAGTCACCCCCATGCCATATTCCAAGCATGAATGTGGGATCTCATAGAACAACCAATCTAAGAACAACCAAGGGAATTCAAATGTTAAACCACCTCCACCCTCACCAAATTGTGATCACACCAAAACCACTGCTTCGATCACAACCGAACAGAACTTGGAATGTGAGTGCTCTGATCCTTGAAGAATTTTATGTCTCCTTATTTTTGAGGCTTTTCCGCAATATAAAGCTGGACCACTAGACCCTAAACCAAGACTACTCCCTTAGGCTTTACCGTGTATCCCACCAAAATCAACCAAGGGATTCCTAGGCCTTTTGGAATGAACCTTGAGACCACCTCCACCCTAGATTCTGAAATCCATCCATCAATTCCAAAGTTCAAAAACCGAAATAAACATCCCAACATACCATGGCATCCAAAAAAAGGCTAGGCTAGGCTGAAATCTACTGGCATAACCCAGCAAGACCATGCCACCGACAGTAAGAGAACCATACACCAACATGCAAATCCATGCATGTCTAAACCAGCTAGGAAATCACACATGTAAAACATTACCTACAAGTATTCCTACTAAAGTTGATTGATCCTGCTTTCCTTTCCTTGTTCCTTCCTTGCTTTTCCTTTCCCTTTCTTTCTTTTCCTTTTCTTTGCTTGCTTTCCCTTTTCTTTCTCCAAACTAGAGTGCTCCAAGAAAACTCTAAGTGACCAATAGATTGAGAGAGAAAGAGAATAATGAGAGAGCTCCAAACTTGAACTGATAAAAGCTGTGAACTGGTCCTCAAAAGACTTTTTATGCATGAGGCCTCTAGTTTATTCATTTTCCATTATGTTCCTTCAATTTCCTCCTCACATGCAACCTGCGACCTTTTACCTTCCTTTTCTCCTAATTTCCTTAATTTTCATAAATAAATGTGCCAAAATGCCTTTTTTTCCTTTTAAAGCCTTTGCCTTAGCCTTTACCAATTTCCTTAGCCAAAACACACATCTAGTGATGCCCACTAGGATATATTTTCCCAACATTCATCTTGGAATAAGTATCCCTTACCATCCCCTTATTTTTCCTTTATTAACTTTTATTTCATGAACTTTTTTCCAAGGATGTTACATTATTCTCCTTCTTAGCTTTCTTGAGATACATTTGTTTGTATGGTTGTAGCCATAAAAATACCCAGTCACCTACATCAAAACATCTTTCACTATAATCTTGATCTCTCGTTGCTTCATTTGATCATGCACCAGAGTGAGGTTATCCTTTAAGAGTTGGAGAAATTGTTGTGATGCTCGATGTGATCTTCCACTGCTTGAACCTTATAATTTTCTCTTTAAGATGATGTGATGGATGGGGGATGATATCGATAGAGTGCCATAAATGGGATCATTTTTGCTATAGTATGGAAGGAAGTTTTATACCACCATTCAACTGGAGGTAACCACTTGACACATTGTGTATGTTTATCGGATACAAAGAAACAAATATATCCTTCCAAACATTTGTTTACTATCCCAGTTTTCCCATCAAATTGAGGATGATAAGATGATTTATGAGCTAATTGAGTACCAAGACAAGAAAATAATTCCATCCAAAAATTTCCAGTGAAAATGGGATCTCTTTCACTTACTGTAGTCTTTCGATTTCCATGAAGCTTTTGAATTGTTTCCATAAATGTAATAGAAAGTGTACTGGCTTTAATAGGATTAGATAATGCACAAAAGGGTGCATACTTGGTAAGTTTATCAACTACCACCAAGATGATACTCTTTCCTTCAGACTTGGGTAACCCTATGATAAAATCGGTTAAGACCTCCTCCCAACGTTGACTTGGTATGGATAAAGGTTGTAATAGACCCAAGGTCTTAATTGTCTTAACTTTATTTTGTTGGAAAACCAAACATTCTACCACAATCTTTTGAATATCATATTTAAGGCCATCCCCAAAAAATTCCTTCTTGACCCTATGGTGAGTTTTTAAAAATCCTAAGTGTCCTCCTAAGGGAGAGGTGTGCAATTCCACAAGAATATTTTGTTTCAGTTGTGAATTCTTACAAATATATAAGTGATACTTGTACCATAATGAATCATTTTTCCACCTAAATGTATCAAATGTACTAGGATCTTGTTGCAACTTTTGAATTTGTGACCACACCTCTTCATCATTCTTCCATTCATCCCTTTCTTTGGTTATCGACTCAGGTTGGATAATAAAAATGGCACAAATAAATGCTTCCACATCCTCTAGCTTCCTTGAGAGTGCATCTGCAACAACTTTTTTCTTCCCTTTTTTTAGATGATTTCAAATTCATAACCCAATATCTCTTTCACTCATTTTTGTTGCTCTTCTAAAGATAATCTTTGTTCCAAAAGGTATTTAAACTATTATGATCTGATTTTAACTTGAAGTATCTTCCCATTAGGTAAGGTCATCATTGATTTAGTGCATGTAGTATTTCCAACATTTCCTTATCATAAATAGGTTTGTGTAAATATTTTCCTTTGATTGGATGATTTTCAATAGAAATGGTCTTCCTTCTTGCATTAAAATAACACTAGTTCCATTTCCTAAAGCATACAATAAAAAAATTTGTGAAGTTTAGCGTAGCTAAGATCGGTCCTTGGCGCATTTCCTCTTTAATATGTTCAAAGGCCTTCGTTGTTTCTAGAGTCCAAGAAAATGCTTCTTTCTTTTGTAATGATGTTAGAGGTGTCACTATTCTCCCATAATTCTTAACAAACTTGCAATACTACCCTGTCAACCCATGAAATCCTCAAAGATGCTTTATTGTTGTGGGGATTTTCCATTCCCTAATGGATTTAATTTTGTTAGGGTGTACCTTAACACCCTCATGAGATACAATATGACCCAAATATTCCAACTCCTATACTCCAAAAAAACATTTGGAGTTTTTTTCATATAATTGTTTCTCTTCCAATAGTTTGAGCACCCTATCAACATGTTGAACATGATCCTTCCAAGACTTGTTGTAGATTAGTATATCATCAAAAAATAATAACACAAATTTTATAAGGAAGGGTTTGAAAATCGAATTCATTAAGCCTTGAAATGTGGAGGGTGCATTAGTAAGGCCAAAATGGATGACCAAAAATTCATAATGACCCTCATGAGTTTTAAATGTTGTTTTCTGAATGTCTTCAGTCTTCATTCTAATTTGATGATATCGTGAATGAAGATATTGCTTGGTGAAGTAAATTTCTCCATGTAATTCATCAAACAATTCACCAATGAAAAGTATGGGAAATTTATCTTTAATACTGAGCTTGTTGATCTCCCTAAAATATGGACACATACACTATGATCCATCCTTCTCTTGCACCAATACTACTGGAGTAGAGAAATAACTTTGACTAGGTTTAATTATACCAGGGTCTAGCATTTCTGCAACCACACATTCAATTTCACTCTTTTGGGCATAAGGATATCTGTAAGGCCTCATGTTTGGAGGAATGGTTCCTGGAATCAAGTGAATCCCATGATCATGATCACAAATAGCTGGGAGGCCTTTGGGAGTCTCAAACACCTTGGAATGATTCTCCAAGACTTTTTGGAGATCTGGAGAAATATACGATTTCGATGTTTGAACCCCTAGTGAGCATAATTGTGCAATTATGCCTTGTTGTTCTCTTTTCATAAGATTTTTCATGCCATTAGATCTTATTATATTCCTTGGTTTCCCTACGATACCCCTTAATTTAACTTCCTTTCCTTCCCAAAAAAAATTCAAGAAAAGTTCTTGAAAATTGAAAGCTGTTGTCCCCAAAGATTGTAACCATTGGACTCCTAGTACAACATTAGCACCACCCATTGGAATGGAAAGTATTGGACTATTGAATACATATTACCCCATGGTTAGCTTTATATTATGGCACTTTCTCTAGTAATTTATAATTCCTCCATTTGCAACCATCACTTGATAGTTTAGTGATGTATATAGGAAGAAATTCACTTCCTTGGCTATCTTACAATGAATAAAATTATGGGTACATTCGAATCAATCAACACTATTACCTTTTTCTTCTTGATATATCCTTCTATCTTGAGAGTTTGGGGAGTGGTAATTCCTGCCAATGCATTACAAGATATGGTAAGATTCATTTCTTCTTTCTCTGGGGTTGGTTCCTGGTGTGTATCCTCCTCTTTTGATGTTTCTTGTTCCTTCTCTTCCTCCTCTTCACAATCTATGTAGAATAATTTCTTCTCAACACATTTATGACCTTTAGTGTATTTTCTATCACAACTATAACAAAGCCCTTTTTCTATTTTTTCCTCCAATTTTTTTGGAGCAACAACACTTGTAGGAATATACAGGGTAAGTTCCTCAGACAGAACACCAAAAGGACACCGCTCACAAACAGATCACAGATCAATACACCAGTATTTTAACGTGGTTAAAACCCTCAAAGAGGGAAATAGTCCACGACCTGAACCAACGCAGCCACTTCAGGGAATTTATTAATAAAAGAATAAAAATTTACATAAGCTTCTCTCGTGAACGGTTAACCTACAAATGACCCTCCATGCGCTTTAAATAGAATTCATGGACCAATCGGTTGTTAAGCCACAGATCAAGTGTCGGTAATACCGAGGAGAGAATGAACTGTCGGATCACCACATATAGTGACCGTCGGATTGTAAGTTACAAATGTACATAGTAAAGAAACACACTTTACCTAACTCTATACTAGACCAAGTTATACTTAACTATTCTTATGTGTCGGAATATCCTAACACTAACACAGTTTTATATTAATTCACATTAATATTTTATTTTCCCTAAGTTTAGACTTAGGGACTCCATTAAAAATATTAGTTATTTTAATACCTCCCAAACTATTTAGAATTTGCCTAACCCATTTCTGGGTATTGGAGATCTCATGTGCTTTAGCGTCTCCACCAATTTTCGTCCCTAGAGCACATCCTATGCTACCACAAATCAACAAGAAAGTGTTTGGGTTGAAACTACCAACCTTTGATGACACGCAACAAGTGCAAATTGCCCAACTTGACCAGAGAACACCCCACAATATTGATACTGCTGACTTAAACCAAAATCCACCACTAGAAATCTCTCCCAACTCTAGCTAAATTGTCCCCTAAGGAATACGTCCAATCTTCGATCCTTATCTCTCCTCAACCTCTATTCCTCCAGCCCCTACAAAAGACTGCCTCAAGACCCTCGCGCACTTCCAAAAATGCAAAATTTCAGCCCCATGAATCCCCTCAAACTCAAACCTGCTAATTACCACAAAATCTCCGATTAAAATAAGGAAAAATACCTGTAAATCCTCCATTTTTTCTATCCTTCGTAATTGATTTCCACACAATCAATTTGAGCCACCTCTATGCCCTAGAAGGAACATGTACCAGCGGAAATAACATGCAATTATGCCCAATGGAAACTGTGAGTTGAGCTCCCCAAATTGCCTCACTAGGGAGTCACTCGAAGTTCTCCGAAATGAGGGTGGAATTCCCGCTTGGAAATTCCTTGTGCTAAGTAGCACGGTTGTCTTGGTTGAGCAGCTCGAAAACTAATGTTAAATTGTCAAATGATCAAAGATACCAAATGGAGGCTTCCAAGCTCTATTTATAATTGTTGTACCTCACTCCCTTGGTGGTCCCCACCTTCTACTAAAAAATCGATTTTCTCCTCCTAAATCAAAATACCAAAAATTATTGCTAATTTCAAAATTGTAAAAAAGTGTAATATTTCCTCAATGGCTTATGAAGTGGTGCATCTCATCATATAATATCAACACGATATTTGTTTACAAGACTAATGGAGTAGGACATGGGAGCACATGTGGAGCTTCAAAATCATGCCAATTATGCAATAAAAGGAGTTGGGACAATTTCATTTCAACTTAGGTCAGATAGCTCGTTCGAAGTGAAGGATGTGTTGTATATTCTAGGGCCCGATCATGGAAGACAAGTATTTTTTCCATGGAGTTCCAAGAAGGGAAAGCACTTATTAGAATAGAAGGATCTAGCTCTGCCACAACTTAGGTTATTGGGGCTAGAGAGGGAAATTTGTACAGGATACATGGCAATCATGTTCGAGCCTTGGTTCATAACAATGAAAACCTATATGAGTTGTGGCACAAGAGGATGGGGCACCTACATTACAACACATTGTTGATTCTAAGTGAAATTGTCATTGGTCTTCCAAATTTCAATATTGAGTAACACAAGGTGTGCAAAGGGTGCACACTTGGCAAGCATGGCAAGGTTGTTTCTAATGTAGCAAATCCAAATCTAAGGAGTGTTTGGGTCTAATACATTCAGATGTATATGGACCAATCACAATGTTAGTAGCATCAATACAAGGAGGCATGCATTACGTGTCTTGTGTTAATTTCTCTATGAATTCATGGATCTACTTCATGAAGACTAGGGATGAGGTCTTCAATTAATTTCAGGAGTACTAGGACTCTTGTGGAGAACTAGACAAGAAAGAAGATCAATGCCCTGAGGTCAAACAATGGTTGAATATACCTCTAATGACTTCAAGGATATCTGCAATGAGGAAAGAATTACAAGGGAGTTGAGGGTATCTTACAACCCATAGCAAAATGGGGTTGCGGAGAGAAAGAGCAGGTCAATCATAGGGGCTACTAAAGTGTTAATCTCCAGAATATCAAATCTGATTTATATTCCAAACAATATTTTACACCCAAATATTTATCTTAGCCCAGTAAATTATTTTCTAAATTGCCGAATAAAAATATACTTGTATTTTAACAATAAATATGCAGTAGAAGCACAACTAGAAAATCAATCATATAGCAGAAATGTTAAGCCCTCCAATTTATCCTTCACATCTATTACTTAGAATAAGTAAGAGCTCCCTTACTGGGGAATTACAGAATGCATACAGCAAATGAAACCTAGAAATCTTGGTTTCTTGGAAAAGCTCAGCACTTGCAAATTCAGTTTCGCTAATCTCCGATTTGCACTCCTCTCTTCTATCCTCATATGACCTCCTGTGCATTGCATGATCTTCTCATCCTCGGCTAGGTTGTGAATCATATGGCCCTATATGCAAGCCTCCAAGTTGGATCTTGGCTACCCTACAAATTCAACCTTCCAAGATCTTGACCTCCACAAGTTTCCTCTCTCTAGAATTTCTTGTTGCAATGTTTCCTTCTCCTTAGCCTTCAGTCCCTCACTCTTCACTTGAGAAAACCACTCTTTCAATGATTTGATGTGTCTACGTCATCTCCTTATGATTTCTTTTACAATTTCTCATTGAGCTACATCCCTAACCCTAACCTCCTAAGTGATGGATGGCTAGGATTAAATCCTAACCCACTTGAGATAAACAATAGAAATTAGATCTAATTCACTAAAGTGAATAATTCACTTTTCTCTAGAAAAGCTTAGCCCAATAGTCATTAATTAATTAATTAATCAATGCATTTTCCCTATGTTAGACTTAGGCAAGAATCATAAAAGTCACTCAATAGATTAAGCAAGTGTCTAGAGAGGCTTTGGATTAGTTTTGCATGCATGACACCTAGCCTATGGAAAAGCACTAATCCAAGCTATAATCATCAACACTAAGGCATGCAATACAACAGTCTACATCTAAAACAGGAGTACTCACAAAATCTTGGAGGTCAAGATACCAAAGGAAGCATTCAATGGGGTAAAGCCAAAGATGAGCCATTTATGTATCTTTGATTGTCCAATATACACATATGTACATATAGAAATGAAGACCAACATGGAGCCCTCCAACATAAAGGGCATGTTTGTGGGATACATCAAGGCTTCAAAGGCTTACGGGATTTTCATTCTAGCACAACGAAGGACTGCGTTGAGCCAAGATGCGAAGTTCGAGGAAACCCTTGCATCCAAGAAGTCAAAGGAGGTCCTACCAATGAAAGAGCACAAGGAGCAGGGAGCTCTGAAGGTTGAGTCTAGATCAACAACTTCCAATTCAGGAAATCAACTGCAAATGAGGAGGAGAGATCAAATCCTAGTTCTTTCAAGAGACCTCGATGGTTCATGCAAATATTAAGAGATACCCAGGAGCACGTGGAGGGTCCTAGGAGGGAAATCAAGGAGAGAAGACCTCCAAAGAAGTCTCTAAACTATATTACACTAATATGTAGCATCATTAAAGAAGTAGCGGACTAATAGGTTTAGAGGAATGCCATGGTGGAGGATGATGTGTGCGACAATGTGCCAAGACCAAAGGGAAAGCCAAACCCAAGTGGATCTTCAAGAAGTTCCTTCCTTGCTAAGAGTGTTGATATTTGTAGCATCAAACAAGAACTTCCGCGTAGGTCTAGTGTCGAACATGCAGAAGTTGTCTAAAAAGGTCCTTGCTATTTTGTAATTCACTTTAATTAAAGTTAATTATTAAATTGAAGAGTCTTTTATTAATGAGTTGATTAATGTCTACTAAACGTAAAATATTTATATTACTAATTAGATGTAATCTCTAGGATCAATTAGGTTTTAATCTCAACAATCAATCTCATTGAGAGATTAGGGTTATCGAGACTTGGTCATCAACTCAATATTATAAAAAAAAAAGGGAAAGTGAAAACAAAAGACATAGAGAGTATGATACACAAAAAAATGAGAGAGGGGCTCTCGTTATAGAGATAAGGCAACTCACAAAAACATGAGTAGAAGCCCATATGCTAAAACAATATCATGTGTCAATACAATGTGCTTAAGCAAAACCATAAGCTAAAAAAAGGGGAACTCTCAATACCATGCTCTAAGACCATTATGAGCCAATAAAATAATACATCATGGCATAACCACCTCAGCCAACTCGTACACATGAGTGGACTAGTCAAAGGGAGAGAAAGAGAGTTGCACCACAAAATGCTCTAACAACCCACATGTGGGCATCAAGTGGTCAAAATGAGCAATATTTTTTATTCAACAATTTCAATAACATCACAACTTGGTCAATTTTTGCCTAATTTTCTATTTTGACTCCATTTTGGAAATTTTGAAGTTATTTTGCATCCAATGGCTCTAATCTAGTAGAATCCTAGGTACTTCATGGAAAGATAATTGTGCTTGAAGCTAGCCACCCCAAAAATATGTGTTAAAATCACTTCATAACCACCACTAACCACCTAAATATGTGAAAATATTCTTCCAGGTGGCCCATTCATGCTCCATATGTTGACAGATATATAAAATGTTAATATGGAAATCCTATGATGATGTGGCATCCTTGTCATCATCCACTGTGTAGTGATGGATACCAACACAATGACATGGATCCCAAGAAAAGTGGCATGGATCTATTGTAGATAGATATGATTGAATATAGGTATGTAGATCCTAAGGCAATGTCATGGATCTCAATGCGTAGTGCATGTAGCCCAATGTGGGTTGCCCACCTATAAGGATGAGTCAAGCTTCAACACAAGTCATTAGGCAATGTATAGTAAGTAATCCCTTTTAATAACATCGAAACATAAGTTACTTTTATAATTTTCTTATGTTTACCATGGTGGGGCAACTTTCACATTCATTACATGTGTCAATCACTTGGTTAGATAAAAATGGTGGCTATTTAATGGAAATGAGGAAAACCTTGAGTTTCACAATCAATACAATCTTTAATGATATATAAGGTATTTTACTAGTCCAACTAGCCTTGTTGAGCTAGGAATTTTCAATATTTGTAATCGTATGTCTTTCGGAGGGAGCTATATTTAAATTTACTAACTCGACACCTTTCTATTATGCATTTTTCATTTTTCTTTGATTTTTCTTAGTCTTTCTTCTTTCGATATGCATTTTTAGCATAGGTCCTTGGGCTTGGGCCATTTTAATGAGGTGGCATAGACCTAGCTTCATTATAACATTTATTCTCTTCACCCCTAGCCTTTTTTCCTAATTTCACTTTGACTTACATTTTCCTTCATATTTGTTTTGATTAGGCTTTGTTGGATGACATTTAATAAGCTAGACATAAACGAGGACAATATGGGATGGTAATGAAAGGGAAAGGATGGACAATGTTAAATATGGTTAGGATATGGAGTACGCTACTCACACGAATTATTTGTAGTACACCTAAGTTGAGACAACACTTATCTAAGGACAATTATGCCCCCCATTGTACACAAGAAAAAATAATAAAATTGTTACAATTACGATGTGGTATTAGATCATGCCCAAAGATTATTACTTTCATGACAAGGTGAGAAACCACCACACCACTTCTAGATAAGAAACCCACACATGCAATCATAACACATCAATTGAAGATATTATGCATGAAGTACCAGTTGCAAGTGCAAATAACATTTGTGGTGTAAGGCACAGGGACTTGATATACGATGGTAGTGCCATTTGAAAGAACTCATGGATTATGTCAGGATGGATAATCTGATAAGTGATCAAGGAACTGGAAGATCAAGTGCGAATTAATAGATATCAGCAAGACGGCCCATCCAAGCAGCAAAATTGCAACCCTAACAAGGTGGTCTAGAAGTTGTTTCCCTTTAGAGGGAATGAAAACCCATGCATATGCCATTGAGCCAAAGAATTTGAGATGACTTATTTGAGGTTTTCATCTAGATGATGCCTCTTTTGAAGTCTACTTGTGTATTGCTTTTGTTCGAGGCTAGCTAAGAAGATATATTGATTTGTTTAATGCTTTCACCCAATACTTGTAAGGAATAAATTTTCCATCTCCAGAATGATATGATTTCTCCTCTTCACCCCACCATTTTTTTGTGGTGTGTAGGGTGTGGTGTGTTGTATCTAAATCTTTTCTTTATTATACAAATCAAGAAAATCCTTAGTGAAAATTATCCTACATTACTTGACATGGGAAATTTAACGCTTTTCTCAAATTGGTTTTCCACCAACCCTTGAAATTCTTGAACTCATTAACACATTTGATTTGAACCTCAAAAAATACAACCACAACTCCCTGAAAAGGTCATCTACAAACAAAAGAAAATATCGATCATTGGAGAGTGATGCTGTCTTCGTAGACCTACAAACTTTAGCATGGATCAATTGAAGAGCTTCCTTAGCTCTCCAAGCTTGTCATACATAGCAAAGTTATGGTAGTTATGTAAGCCATAGAACCAGTGTTTCCACGAACCATAGGTGATATGCGAGCCACTGAAATGCATCAATAGAAAAAGGGTATATGAGCCATAGTGAAGATCTGCAGACCATAGCACCTAAGAGCGAGCCATAGGATTTCAATACAAGCCACGGAACTTGAGAACAAGCCTCAAGAAAATTAGAGCGATTCTCAGCGTACCATAGAGAGTTCATATAAGTCACACATAAGATGAAGCGAGTCATTGATAACGAAAGTGAGCTACATGAGTGTGAATTACTTTAGTATAGATACGAGCCTTTAAGTGAACCTCAAAGTAAAGATGCAAGAGTGATGCCCATTTGATATGCCAAGGTGCCCAATTTATACTCGTTCCTATGAGCGAAAGGACATGTCCATCCGAGGATAGCCTGACTTGAATTCAAGGCCAACTTATGGAGGGAAATCTTGAATTCAAATTTAAGTTTGCTTTTAATATATTTACCAAATTCTTTGTTGACCCTTTAATAATTATTTTCATCAATTAATAATATTTTTTTTGTTAAAATTTCTGTTTTCCCACCCCGGTTTTCAGTTTCTCCTTATTTCTCCCATATAGTTAAATGCCCTTTCCCATAACCATACATTCACAAGCGAAAAAATAAATTTGCTGAAAACACAATTCTGGAAAATTTACAGAATGCTGAAATTGTAGAATATAAATTCAGCAGTAATAAACAGCATTAAACACATTAAAACACTGATATTTTTTGTCAACGTGACCCTGGAAAAACCCCCTACAACTCTTGGGGAAAACCAATTTGAGAGCTCTTCTTTATTTCTGAAAAATGTCTTTTTACAGCAGAAAATTTCAGCAAAAAATTACAGCAAAATAATTTTTTCAGCAAGCAAACTTATACGTTTTCAGCCCAACGGACCACCTGGAAACTTCTCAATTTTCAACAAAAAAATCAGCTTTTTCTGATTGTTCTTGCTGCTGTTCTGCTTGTCTTTCTGCTGTTCTGATTTTGCTGAAGAGCTACCTGGTATGTGTGCCAAACTGCTGTCTCTTTCTCCTTCTTGTCCAGAAATCTCCCTTGCTCTCTTGCTCTCCTTCTCCCAATCTGCTCATGAAAGAATGAATGATCTTTTCCTCCTTTTCCTCCTTTAATATAACTCCAAGTGACTTTTGGGTGATCCAAGTGACTTTTGGGTGATCTCTAAATCCAATGGCTGAAATAGATTTAGATCAATGGCTGAGATTAAATGCACATTTAAATCTCACTTTCTATTTTTTAATTCACCCACTTTAATAAAGACCCACTTAGTCATTTATTTCCAAAGTCACTTTTTCCTTTCTAATTTTCCATTGACTTTATAAAAGTCACTTTAAAATTAGACTTAGTAACTTTATCACTTAAAGTCACTTTTAAATTAGATTTTTAACTTTATAAAAATTATAAAGTCACTTTAGGAGAAAAATTAAAATCTTTTGGACACTTTTCCCTAGGCCAAAGATCAAAGCCTAAGGGAACCACCTGTCCTCCGGTACCAAATTTCAACACTCCCTCTTACCGAGGAAGGTGTTCCTCACCACACCCATCTTGTCTCTGAAGTAAACATGCTTGCCCCGTGGTAAGGCTTTGGTAAGAATGTCTGCTACCTGCTCATCAGTGGAAATATACTCAAGCTTCACAGCTCCCTTCTGAACATAGTTTCTGATGAAATGATATCTGATCCCGATATGCTTTGACCTGTCATGAAATACTGGATTCTCCGTGAGTTTAATGCAACTCTGATTATCACAGTAAATCACTGAAGGTCTCAACGGCTGACCAAATAAGCCAAACAACATCTTGCGAAGCCAGATGGCCTCACAACTAGCTAGACTGGCTGCCATATACTCTGCTTCTGCTGAACTCAGTGCTACTGACTGCTGCTTCCGGCTGAACCTTGACACTACTGCGAAACCCAACCCAAAACAACACCCTGCAGTGCTCTTCCTATCAGAAGCACAACCTGCCCAATCAGAATCAGTGTATCCTACCAATCTCACTCCATCTCCCTGCCTGTAGTCTAGACCACAATCCACTGTCCCCTGCAAGTACCACAAAATGTGTTTTGCAGCCACCTAGTGAACCTTCCTAGGCTCACACATAAACTGACTCATCGTGTTGAC
>APFE030629677.1:26390-48715 GCA_000404065.3 Pinus taeda
AAAAATCAGCTTTTTCTGCTTGTTCTTGCTGCTGTTCTGCTTGTCTTTCTACTGTTCTGATTTTGCTGAAGAGCTGCTGGTATGTGTGCCAAACTGCTGCCTCTTTCTCCTTCTTGTCCAGAAATCTCCCTTGCTCTCTTGCTCTCCTTCTCCCAATCTGCTCATGAAAGAATGAATGATCTTTTCCTCCTTTTCCTCTTTTAATATAACTCCAAGTGACTTTTGGGTGATCCAAGTGACTTTTGGGTGATCTCTAAATCCAATGGCTGAAATAGATTTAGATCAATGGCTGAGATTAAATGCACATTTAAATCTCACTTTCTATTTTTTAATTTACCCCACTTTAATAAAGACCCACTTAGTCATTTATTTCCAAAGTCACTTTTCCTTTCTAATTTTTCATTGACTTTATAAAAGTCACTTTAAAATTAGACTTAGTAACTTTATCACTTAAAGCCACTTTTAAATTAGATTTTAACTTTATAAAAATTATAAAGTCACTTTAGGAGAAAAATTAAAATCTTTTGGACACATTTCCCTAGGCCAAAGATCAAAGCCTAAGGTAACCACTTGTCCTCCGGTACCAAATTTCAACACAAACGGCAGAATTATTGGAAGTGCCTTAACACCAACATAATTAACAATGATTCGTATATGAAATATCCAACATAACATGGACAAATAGTTGAAAATCATATAGGGTGAATAATACACATAATGTGGTAACTGACTGAATGAGATGGTTTTACAATAAGCATAAGCATCTATTATTCAAGCAGGTGGAGGGTTATGTCATTTAGTTGCTTAGATTGAAACTATTATTATGTAATGGTTATTCATTTATTTTATAGTAATGACAATATGCATACATTTTTAAATGGTTTGGAATAAAAACACAAAATCTTGGTTCTACCTGTAGCAGTTATACTAGATACATATGAAGTTTCTGGTACTAAGACAATTGAAATCACATTAATTTTTGTCAATACCGTTTACAAGGATGAGAAGGGAACTCAAGTGCTTGAAGGTTACAACAATAGCTAGCTACAGTCAGAAAATCCCATACAATGAAGGAACATGCTTACCAAGATTTGACTCTGATCTTCATTACAACAACTGCTGCAAGTTGCCATTAAATCACACACTGACAGTCTCTTTCTTAAAGTAGTGAAAAACAGATTATGTGCAACTCATTTCAGAATATTTCAGATTCTTGCATGCTTGACAGCTAGCCAAAGTAGAAATATTTTTCTACTGCTACAATTATCAACAAGATGGAGGGCGAGGGGAAAGGAGCAGAAGGTCGGTGAGATGAGAAAAGAAAGGAACAAAGTAATAGGGAAATAAGGATAAAGGATTACAGAGGTCCAAAAGGGGAAACGAATATGCAGAAAGGAGAATTTTCTGCTATGAGTTCTGGCAGTGGAATAGTTTTTGTGTAATGAATTTACTGAATTTGAAATGGAAGAAAATGGTTTGCGTTCAAAGATCCAGATTCCAGAGTCAATAAAATCTAAACAAGGCTGTGTCGGACCAAATGCCAGAAGTATTGGAAGTGCCTTAATACCAACATAATAAACAATGACTTGTACATAAAATATCCAACATGACATGGACAAATAGTTGAGGATCATATAGGGTGAATAATACACATAATGTGGTAACTGACTAAATGAGATGATTTTACAATAAGCATAAGCATCTATTATTCAAGCAGGTGGAGGGTTATGTCATTTAGTTGCTTAGATTGAAACTATTATTATGTAATGGTTATTCATGTATTTTATAGTAATGGCAATATGCATACGTTTTTAAATGGTTTGGAATAAAAGCACAAAATCTCGGTTCTACCTGTAGTAGTTGTATTAAGACAACTGATATCACATTAGTTTTTGTCAATACCATCTACAAGAATGAGAAGGGAACTCAAGTGCCATAAGGTTACAACAATAGCTAGCTACAGTCAGAAAATCCCATACAAATGAAGGAACATGCTTACCAAGATTTGGCTCTGGGTCTTTATTATAACAACTGCTGCAAGTTGCCACTAAATCGCACACTGACAGTCTCTTTCTTAAAGTAGCGAAAAACAGATTATGTGCAACTCATTTCAGAGTTATTTGTGTATAAGTTTTGTTTTTGAAAAAGCAGAATATTTTGTTTGTAGTTGATGCCTGATATTGATCTGGAATTTGTTCGAGAATGATATTTCTATAACAATAATTTTTGCTTTTAGCTGTTTATTATACTTGTAATTTAACTTCAAGGATTGGAGCTTGTATTGGTTATCATGCTTAATTGTTTTCTCTGTTTGGTTGTTATGCATGTGCAGATGGGGATTTGGAGGGTATGGAAGGTAAAATAAATTCTAAATTGCTATGCATTACCGTGATATATCCATGTGCACCGGCATCTGAAAATTTGCATGCTTCATTTTATTAATATATAGCTGTTTGAGAAATTGTTCATTAGGCTAATGGGTCATGATATTTTATTTAAATATTATAATTTTTCTAGTTGACATTTCTATTTCAACATTGATGTTGGACATTCAGGCTAGGGCATAGGGAACAGAAAGATGAGTGGACTCCACGGATTGTGGAGACTTTTCAAAAGAGCAACCTGATTCCTCCTACAGCTGTGGTTGCAGCTGGTGCCACTTACTCTGCATGTACTGCAGGCAAGTGACAGAATATATTTAATACACGATTAGAGAAGCTATGTAATAGATTAGCTTATATGTTTTGAAAGTAAGTTTTGAGAATCCGGTCACTTTATATCTCATATATTTTTGTTCCATAGGCAGACTTACAAAAATATTTACTGTCCTTTGCTTCTACTATTTGGCTAGCTAGTTCCAGGAAATGTAAAAGTGATACACCAAGTTTCAGTATTGCATTTTCTGCCTAATCGGCAGGTTTTGAAATTGTGCTATTCTCTTATGCAATTTATTTTTGGAAGGGTGGATCGGAATTGCCTGGTTATTACATGTTTCTACTTTTTAATGCTATTGAGTTATATATGTGTAGGTGGCTTACTCCAATTATTGGTGCTGTAAGCACATTCCCATCTTGACTAATCCCTAAGATGCATCAGGAGGATATTTATATGAGCATGTGTTCATGCAAGGAGTGTGGCATTTGTATTTTCCTTATCATTTTTACTTGTAGGGCATCTCCAATATTTACTGACAACAGACAAAAAGTAGCAGAAATCCCTGCTGCCCTTTGTTTTTTTATTTGGCTAGCTTCTTTGTTGAAATGTAGATGTGGTACATCAAGATTCAGTAGTAGATTTTTTTTTTTTTTAATTAGCAGGTTTACAAATTCTTCCATTTTCTTGTGCACTTTCCTTATGGTAAACTGGATAGGAATATCTTGTTTATTGCGCATTTCAACTATCAAATTCATTACAGTTAGTAACATGTAGATGAATCCCTACTATTATTGGTGCTTTCTAAGATATTCCCATTTGAACTCATCGTTAAGATGCATCATTAGGTTATCTGAGACTTGAGTATGTGTATTCATGTAGGAGCGCCCGATTAATATATTCCCAACTGAGTTCATTGTCAGGTTCGAACAGTAGGTTTCTAATATGAGTCTGTCTTAATATTTTTGAGTGCAGCATTCATTACTTTGCAATCCATTCTGGAGATCTAACATTGTGTGTTGTGGAGAATGTAGGAAAAGTAGATTCTCATCCAACAGTCGGGTGTAGTTTGGTTTTTAATCTATGTTGCACAGAGACCCACAACCCAAGAAATACCCCTTGTACCTTCTGTTCCCTTGCTCTGGGGACTAAAAACATCTAGTAAACGTTCCAGATTGGCTAGGGACATTATTGGGGATATGGGGACATCTAAGCTGTTCCCTATCCCTCCCTTGCTGAAATCAGAGACTTCAAGGTTACAGTTCCATCAGCCCATAAAAAAAATCAATGATGATTTTATTAGAATTCCAGCAAACCTAGCACCTGACTGTTAATTCCTAGCAGAAAATTGTTGTAATGATTAAATGCACAAATAGGTTCATTACCACAAAAATTCAACGACAGAAGAATTTACTGATCTCAATGACGAAAAATGACACAACAGAATCTACCTATGTTCCATTGCATTTGGGGATGGGGGGACGGGGAGACGAGTTCCTTGTACGGGTAGAACACACCCGCAATTTATTACCATGTGCATAAAGAACAATAATAAATACATCATTGCAATAAAATTATAAACATTGAACTAGCTAAGAAATCTAAATTTTATATTAATAACTACAAAATCAAATACGTAATTTCAAATTAAAAATTTAAGTTTGAAGATTTTGGTTGAGAGATGATTTGTCAATAGAAGTGTTGAGCAAGTGAACTATTCTCCTAGTGTGACACATGCTAGTTAGTCAGAGTGTATCCATCTATATGATGGTCCAAATGGCCTAGCTCTAAAACACTAGCTTTTGCTAGTTCGAACTTTCTAAGACCTAATTTGTCTTTGCACAAATGTCAGATCAAAAGCTTGGGTTGAATTACTAGAGCTAGTTGTCTTGCTTGCTATTTTTGGTCAAGTCCAAAAGAAGGTTGAGTTTTACTATTCTTGGAGTAGACTCTTGAATGTAAACTGATTTTCCTAACTATCCCATTTGGCAACCATGGGAATTTTGTCAAAATCAAACCTTGGCTCAAATTCCTAATATTGCCAATCTCAACACCTAAATGAACCGTCTCTGTTGTTAGGTTTGTCAAATAGAAGCTATGTCCTACTGGTCAACAACACTAGATATTTTCCTAGTCGTGTGAAAGCAAAACGGTCCTTTCTTATAGTCAATGCTACTAATATGGCCAAGTTAAACAAATTCAAATTCCTTCGCATAGTTATCAAAGTTGCAAAGTGTGTTAGGGCCTTAACCATGTGGTTTCTTTACATCACTCTAGCGTGCAAATCAATATTTGTTATGAATAAAATATATTAAATATAAATAATGATGATAATTGTAATGATTAGTGAATTAGTAATTAGTGTTGAAGAGGTATGTCTAAATGAGACATGACTTTTCATGAAGAGGCACCAATGTAGTATATAAGCAGCCCCACTCTCATTTGTAACATCATTCTTATTCATACATTTTATATATATTCTTGTATCCTCAATGGAGATCTACATATTCGAAGTGTTTTGGAGTATTTAACTTGAAGAACAAAGTTTGTTCGTTTCATTTGGAATCAGAGCTGTTCGATCCTCTCTACGCTCAACTGGTGCACAATACCCTCATTCTACGATCTAGGTCTTTGGCGATCTACAAAAATTATTAAAAAAAAGAAGTCAATATATAATTAAACAAAATATAAGAAGAAAAAAAAAAAATTAGAAAAAAATCGGGAAGGAAAAAATATATTTAAAAAGAAGAAAAAAAAGACTTCAGAAAAAAAGAGTTATAAATTAGAGAAAAAATTGCAAAAAAAAAAGATCTAAAAAAGGAACAGAACAAGATATTTTTATAATGGTAAGAGGGGATTATTTGGAAAAAAAGGGCGTAAATTCCAATTCAAAATTTTAAAGGTGTTATATTTCGAAAGGGGTTTAAGGAATAACTTTTGTAGCTTTAATATATAAAAGAGATGAGGGAAATTAATATAAAAATAAATAAATTAAGAAGGGGATATTTGTAGAGAATTATAAAGGTAGCAAAAAGAGAATATACTTGTATATTCTCAAACTCATATAAGAAGAAAATGAAGGAGTCAAGATGATTTCTATGCAATAATCATTATTTTTTACTAAATGTGTGTTTTGTATAATATACATTGAATATCTTTGGATTCATAAAAATTGCGAATTATGTTGTCCAACATGCGGAAAATTGTTTGATGCAGAAGATTGCCAAGATGATGTATACATGCAAATGACATAACGAGAGGAAAAATTTGCATAATTGGAACAAAAACTAACAGGAAAAGATGGGGAAATTTTGCTCTAATGGATCATAGCCAAAAATTACTTGTGAACGTCAAGAAGTCCAAAGAGTGAAAGAAAAAAATAGAAGAAGAAAAGGGTTGTGTCGAGAAGAAATTCAACGAGATTCTATTAGAGAAGGAAGAAGAAAATTTCCGCTTAAAGGACCTGAACCAAAGATTATTGGAACAAATCAAAGATCTAAAAGATGAGAAGCGTAGAAGTCAAGACATTGAAAATAAGGTTGATGAATCAGAAACCAAAGAACTCTTACGTCTTAGAAACAATAATCAAAGTCTAGTCGCTCAAATTGAGAAACTTAAGGATGATAAGCAATCATTAAAAAACAAGTTAGAAGAATTACTCATGAAAGAAGTATCAAAGACTTTCTACGTAACAGTGCAAGTCAAAGAAATGGAAAAAAACACAGATCCCATTAATCTCACAATTCAGACCAATCCAAACCCAACTGAAGTAAGGACATACTCAAAAGTTGTAGTTTAAACGATGAAAAACCCAAGTGAAGATTTTGTGACCAACTCGATAACATTAGAACTTGAAGTAAGTCTAAATCTTGCCACACACATGATAAGGGAAAGACAAACTCCTTATCTATGTCCAAATCACACGAGTAGACATTACAATCAGTCTGCATATTTGTATCTCTCAAAACAAAAACAAGAAACTTATGTTCAGAAGGATAATGAAGTGCACATAATTTAGTGCAATGATAATGATTCATCACACGTTTCTAGTGATCGAAAGATTCCACAAAAGATTAATTTTGAGATGGCCAAATCCTTTCTTCGTGCGACAATTTTATATATCACTCCAAGGATCATATCAATTTCTATCAATGAAGAAGACAGTCCTGAGGGGAGAAGACATTCGAAACACAAAAAAGATATCAACTCTTTTCATCAGCGAACTTTGAGGACAAAGCTTTTTGAAGAGGAAGGCAATGTTATGAATAAAATATATTAAATATAAATAACGACGATAATTGTAATAATGATTAGTTAATTAGTAACTAGTGTTGAAGAGGTATGTCTAAATGAGACGTAACTTTCCATGAAGAGACGCTTACCTATTATACAAGCGGGCCCCTCATTCTTATTCATACATTTTATATATATTCTTGTATGCTCAATGAAGATTTACATATTCCAAGTCTTTTGGAGTATTTAAGTTGAAGAACGAACTTTGTTCATTCCAATCTTGAATCCTAGTTTGTTATTCTTGGACAAAGTAAGTGCAATGAACACTTTTGGAAACATTAGTGTTAAGAGGAAATGCACTGAAATGAGTCATCGTTGGGAGCCTTTCACTGTTTTAGGTAAAAGATATTTGGTTGCAAGGACAACACACAAGAAGAGAACATCCCAACAATTCCTTGCAAACATGTTAAACCTAGAGCAAAAACTTTCCAGTAGTATAGGGGTGTATGTGAATTCTCTTCGTTTGTTTTGTTGAAGAAATATTTTGAGGCAAATTTTGGAGCAACACAAAGTTACTGCAAGGCTAAGCTAATCGTTACAAGGAATCTTGGAGTAGGTCTAAGATTTATCTCACATCTTCTACTAATTCATTCGAGGTTCTGTTGTTCTCTATTGGGGCATGATTCACTCTCACCTCTAGAATTAAACAACGTTATTTTCAATAAGTGTTTGTTGCTTGATTGGATGATTCTCTTTTTGGAAGGCATTCCTTGTAGATTTTTTGTACCAATTCTTGTCTTCATTCGAGGCTAGGGTTGTATCCATTGTGCTCCACCTAGCATTCCAAAACCTTAAGCCTTGAGCTACGGAGTAAAGGGAGGACATAATTCCATGTCCTTGACTCTTGTGGAAGAAGGATCATATCCTTAATCCAACAATTTGCAACCATTTTATTTACAAAATTGTATTTCAAAATTTCTTGTAATTTTTGTAAATCTGTAGTTAGTATAAAATATAAAACCTCAAAAGAATTATACATTTCAAAAAATTAAATTAGTTCCTATAAAAATTCAAAAAATATTTCAATAGTAAATATCTTAACTTAATTGTGGTTTGCATTGCAACTATTGACTTATTCATTGGTAAAATTGTGTTTTTTTTTATTTAAAGTTCTATTGCAGTAACTATAGTTAATTCTTCTACTAGTAAAAGTAATTATGAAGTTTGTTGCTATGACAACACGAATTAATCACACTACAATTTTCACGAATAAAATATTGCGGAAAATAAAAGCGCTGTGTTGTTGCACAAAATGTCTAGGCACTGCGACAACAACTCAATTCGGGGGCTATGACACTGATCCCCAATCTCCCTGTTTGAGCTATCTCCCAATAGCAGACTGAGGGGGGTAGACCCTATGGAAATCGAATGAGGGAAGATTAGTTGGGAACCAACGAATCTTGGAGACACAGTTAAGCAACCAATGTTTGTTTAGATTAAGCAAAGTTTTGAAGGATTCAATTCGATTTGAGGAAAATGATACTAGTGCATTGTGGAGTCAACTATCTTGCGAAGGAAATAAGACCAAGTAATGGATGGACACTGTTGATAAATGATTTTGACTATATTATATGCAAATGAAAAACTTAAAACTATGTGAAATGTAGGCACTTGGTTAATTTTAGTTAAGTGCGTGTTTTGAGTTTAATCCCTTAATGTTTCTAGTGACCAAGCTTATGCTTGGAAGTAAAATTTTAATGTGCAAATACTAGTTTAGTGTGCAAATGCAAAGTGAAATGATGTGATAGCGAAAGGAGGGCCTAAAATATGAGTTATTTTGAGTTATGTTGTGAGTGTTTTTTAACTTAAGGCCCAAGAAATTGATCTTAATGTGGGAAGAAATACTTATACCAGTGACGTAAAATATGAAGTTTGCACGGTTAATTACTGAAAACATATTAGGAAACCAATGTAAAATGTTGGAAATAAAACACTTTACATTCAGAAATGCATTTGTATGAGGTACTCAATGAAAGATCATTAGATGCATAAGTAAAACTAAATTAGTCTTACTTAAGTGAGCATGTAAACCAAATGTACTTCAGGAATTAAATTAAGTGCTTAAACTCAATTCACAACAATTAGTTGCAAACTCTGAAATATCAGTTCTAGCAATTTGCTCTAAATGACAATGCCAACAATTTATTTTAAATCAGTGATGTTATAACCATTCAAGATTCAGATTTTTCCAATGTGTAACAACAAAAACTGCACATGACAAACTGATACCCAACAATTAAGAAAATTTCTGAGTTGAACTATTTCCAATCAGTGATGCATTTGATCTTAAAACTCTGAAATAAATTACTGTAAAAGTAGTGAAATAATATTTAGAAATTTGTTGATTGGCATGCAAAGGTTTTTGAAAATAATTCTGTCTCAAATGTACTACAGTGAAAGATGCAAACTAAATTTGTTGTTAAACTTTAGCTAATTGAAAGTCTATGCCAGTATTAGTCTTGCTTTCAATTAGATCAATGAAATGAAGGGTTTAGAGGATGTGCACTAGTTGGCCCTTAGGGGCTTCAAAAAACTTGAAGATGAGTTGCCCAAACCACTGAGGATCTTTAGATCCAAATGCCAACTCAATAACTTTTTTGTCAAATTTTTTGTTGAATTTTTTATAAATCTTTTTAGGGTAATTTTTAGTGAAAATTTATGGTGAGGGAGGGTGAAGGAAGAGAGGCTTTAGGGTGAGGGTTGAGAAAGACTGTTGGAGGCTGAGAGATGGAGGTGCTAGAGGCTAAGAAGGAGAGCAGAGGCCGAGGATAAGGGAGGACGAGAGGAGATGGGGGAGGAGATGCAGTGAGAAGGGAGGCCGAGAAAAGGAAGAGTGAGGTTGAGAAGAGAAAGACGGGGGCCAAGAAGGGAGGCTGAGAGGAGGAGGTTATAAGGTAGGTCGAGAGGGAGAGTTGAGGAGAGGGAGAGCAGGGGAGATGAAAGAACGCGAGAAAGGAGGAGCTGGAGATGGCCAGCGCAAGGTCTCCATACCCTAAAAAAAAATTATCCCTCGATCTTTTGCTAGACTTGCAGCACTCAGATTGAAATCTTGTGAATCTCCCTTCTGAATATTTTCGTTGACCTACAAATAAAATGGAATTCAAATCTTGCCCACCAGGGCCTAGATCTGTCTCCAAAATCCACAAAACTCGTCAGCAATCCTCAGATCTGTTCCTGCAAAAACAAAAGATAGAAAACCCAAAAACATGTATATACAAAAATATGAAATACGAGAAACCCCAATAATTTAAAAAATTTGATATTCACAAATCTACAATAATATTCTACAGATCCAGTAGATTTGCAAATCAAAGCCTTCTATTACCTAGATTTAACAATTTTGCACAAATTTATAAATGAACTGGAAATTTTAAAAAAGCACAAGCCCATAAAACCTTGGCAATAAAATATTTTGTAAGATGACCTCAGAAATTAAAAACAATAGGCTCTTTAGATTCTGTGATGTGAGAGGCAATTGGTCCAGCTGAGGACTTCCCCAAATGCCCAACTCCTGAATAATAACTTCTGCAAACATAACTCTGATTGTTAGATTAATATAGATTCAAAATAATAATAAAATCATCTAGAAATAGAGATTCTCACTATTTCTATAAAAAAATGATAAAAAAACACAAAAAATTGTGCAAGATACCTGTGCACAGATCAATCCTCAAAGGCTATTATGTAACAAATACAAATAAAAACAACAGAGTATTAAGAGCAGCGTTACCACATAAATTTGAAAGGCGAATACCATGGTCTGAAACCCCAAATTATTTACGTTTTATTAACCAAAAAAAAGTTGCGAGAGCTTTCTAAAGCAAGTACACGATTCAATGATCAGATCCAAATAATGGAGAGAGACTTCTAATTTATAGTTAAATTCTCCAATAGCAAGATGGCTTGATCCTCGTCAATGTAATCTTGACTGTTGATGAAAATCAAATGATCTTTTAATCATCACCGTCAAAATTAAGTTACTTTTTGAGGAAATTCAAATTTTACTTTTATTTTCCTTCTACTTAACTCAGAAATGATTATTTTGAGTTAATTATCTCAAAAATTTGACTTTGACTTAACTACTAATTTTCAATATTCCCTTGGCCAGGGACTTCCAAAAATTAAAAACTTTAAAACCCACAAATTTTAAAAGTTGGAGAAGTTAATTAATTAAATTTCCGGCTTGGCATTTTTAATTTATTTTAGTCGGAAAATTTAATTAATTGACTCGTGGGGGGATAAATAATTTTTCCAACTCTCTAATATTTGGTCATGGTGTCTAATTATGAGGGACCATGCACTAAATATTTTTTACATCAAGATATTACAATTTAATACATGGAGGAACACCTGTTCGTTATAGACCCTCAACATTTACCCATTTCTGTGACACAAAATATGATTTAGTAGCTAAGTCACCTGACACGGGGATTCGCGATTCGTAGGATTCGGGATTCGTGGTGTCGGATTCGGACATGTTGACCCCCCGAAACAGGACACATAGGATTCGTTATATATATATATATATATAACGAATCCTATGTTGTCTGTTTCGGGGTCAACATGTCCAAATCGTTAATTAATAATACAAATTTATTGATTTCAAACATAGATCTTCATCTATAGCTATTAGCATGCATAGTACATACAAAATTCAAATACATGTCAGTGGTACTGGCCACATAAATCATGATTCGTAATTCATAACTGAAAGACAACTTACAACTACAAGATAGTAAGATAAACACACTGACAACTGTAGTTTTCTCATTAAGTCATCAAATCAAAATGTGTTACATAGGTAGCACTAAGGAAATGCCAATGGAAAATAGAAATAGAAAATATAAAACAACTACAGCTATACAAGCCTCAAGGCATCAATCAGCATCAGAATCAGCATCAATGTCCTCATCATCATGGTTCCCACTGCTCTCCTCTGCATCCTCCTCCCCTATATTCATAGTCGCCTCTGCATCTGCTGGTGTGGAGGATGAACCCTCTAAGTCATCAAATCTAACAGGCTTTAGCACTGGATAATTGAGATCCATGTTGGCCAATGCCAAGTCAACACTGGTGTCCAGACCCATATCATCAGAAACAATGTTACTTGGGAGCGGGAGAAAAAACAGGAGCAGGAGCGACATTTTTAGAAGCTCCTGGTTTGGTGCTCTTGATTAAATATGAGTTCCATACCCTAATACATGACAAAATTCAATGGAAACATTGCAATCCCCCAATCCTAAAATCCTGAAAAACTGATAAGTCTGTTGGATTTTAAATGAAATCTAAAATTCTACTTTCTCCATATGAAATCCAATGAGGCCGAAACCACTCTCAAACATCTCGAGTCATTTGATGGTAATGTTAAAAATTTAAGTAAAAGGATGAAAATGAAGATTAAGGAGAATGTCACTTTTACTGTAAGAATTAAACATTACCATGAATAGCATATCAATACTAGGGCCTAGACTTGATCGTGAAGCTGCCAAAACGGTTGCCAAATGAAAATATGTGTGGCTGTAATGACCAAATGCGACCTTTTCATACCCGCGCAGGTCACTTTTTGAGCCTAGCGAGTCCTGGAAAATAGGACACGATTCCCAAAATCGTGACACGCAGTCGGATTCGACATGTCAAAAAAGGACACGATGTGTCATGGGTTTTGGACACGAATCTGGAGAGAATCGCGTCGGGCACGATGGATTCGGGATTCGTGGGGCTTATAGGACGAATCCGGTTACTTAGTTTAGTAGACTATGTGACTTGTAATAAAATAATCTAACCAAATAGCTAGAATTGTTCCCAAATCACTTTTACAGATTCTCGATAAATAACACTAGGACTCATCTAAGATCCTGATGACAAAATCCACCCTAGCTTTGGGGTGAGGCTGGAGGGAAAACCTCTGCCGATCGTCTGTGTTTAGATAAACACTTGAATCAGTGGGACAAAAAACCTCATAGGATAGACATCACCATCAGAAAAATAAGTTTACCTAGGTTGTTACATACAAACGTGGTCATACTGAGATTATTTACATTTTACATATGCAGAATGGGCTGACATATTCATAAAATTGCCGACTGATGATGAAGCTCGAATAGCACAGACACTCGAACATGATGGATCACATATGCAGAATGGGCTGACATATTCATAAAACTGCCGACTGATGATGAAGCCTGAATAGCACAGACAATCAAACATGAGGGATAAATTTTGCGAAAAAGGGGTGTACTGTTATGGGGTTGTTGACACAGAACGGTCAACATATTGGAAATTGAGAAATTCTTGCACACAGAAATTGTGACACCGTTATTTTAGACGAAAGTCCTCCGAAAAACCCAATGTGGGAAAATCGACTGCAACAACTGAGGGTTTATATTATTATTATGCAACAAAAATTTAGAGTACAATAGAAATGTCGCAACAATGGCGATTCTACATGAGAAATACTGTCAAAAATATACTAAGGGATGTTACCCTCTCTTTGAATATTTCTGGCACTTGAATGCCTCAGAAAAGCAAGTCGGCCACCTATTTTAGGTAGGCCCTACGTCAACCTAGCACAAACACTCACATGGTTGGCTTGGAACTGCTGCCAATGTAGCCATCTTGGCCGCTGGTGAGTGGGAAAATGCTTCTTCAGTCCTCTGGAAAATCTTCTTGGCCTCTGGAATTGAAAATGTCCTCCCCTTTAACGAAATTAAACTGCCCTGTTGAAGTAATTGTACAGTCCCTACGCTGCTTCCTTGAGGAAAATATTTGGGCCTACTCTTTCCGACTCGCTGAGAATGGAAAACTTCCTTTGGATCACTGCAGACCTTTCGTGCCACCTGCTACTCGCCTCCTGGCTCGATCTCCATTGCTAAATCACTCCTACAAGTAGGAATTCGAACTGCCTGGGCAACTGAGTATCTGCACTGTTGTGTTCTCCATCTACCCATCAACCTCTTGTTATAATCTCCAGCTGGGACCAATGACCATGATTAAAACATAATTGATGGTTGAGATATTCTCAAAGTCGATCTATGTGAGTTTCTAGATGATTCACACCTTTCTCAATTAATTCCTATTAATTAACCATGTTTCCTAGGTTAAACTTATGAAACTTTTAATTATGTTCAATTAATTTTATTGAGACATATTTAGGTGGAATTTCCAAAAACAATTTTTGGGTTTTGGAAAAATCCTGTTTTTTAGCTTCTCCACAAAGTCTCAGGATTAGAACACCATCTGACGCTACAAAAAGTAATGATATTCAACACAAAATTTGCAATTTTGGGAAGCTCTAAGCCCTAACGTTGTACAACCCCCTTCAATGTGCTCTATATTCCTGTACTAGTTGCATTTCCAAGTGTTTGGAAGCTAATCACAGGTGCTGGAATACATGAATATTAAGATAAAATATTTTGTATCCATTCAAATCGATATAAAGAGGTTCTTTATTGATTAATCATTATTCTTGGATCAAATATTGATTGTCCTAAAGGGTTTGCAGGTTTGAATATTATTTATGTTCAAGTCAATTTTAAGCGCTCACAGTTGTGGGCTTATTTCCGGGCAGGTGTATTACTGATTTAATATCTATCGAACTACTTGTCCAAAGTTGGTGCTCTTGTACTCATTGGAACGTTGTTTGATAGTACTAACATCTGCAACGAAGTCCCTTGAGTTTCAGGTTTACTAAAGGCTATTTTTAGGTCCTTGAAGTGGCTCTATGCTTCCAGGTGTATGGCACTCCTTAGAAATATTAAAGTTACATGTTGGAACAAGATGTGTTTTTTCTTCTGACAATGATATAGAACAATAATGGCAGAAGTGTCTTCAGACACACAACTTTATTAATCAGAAAAGGAATTACATATTGATTTGGCACGAGTTACACACACTCCAAACAATCTTGCAATCAAGAGAATGAATTATATGTAAGCTTAATTTCCTAACAATATTCTAGTTATGGACTACTTATTTAATTGACAAGAGTCCATTTACAATAAATGCCATTGTAACCAATCTGCTAACTCTACTCCTAAATTCGAGCCTAAGATATGACATTATTCTAGATGTCATATCTTTTACAACAATATTCTATTTCTAAGTGTCTCCAATATTTAATTAAATACTCTAAATAAATAAATATTCTATCCTAACTTTGTGAACTATGAATTTTGTATTTTGGATCATCTAACATTCTGTTTGTGGTATGAAGCTTTCATACTCAATAGCAGTGATTTCTAGCTACTTTTCTTAGCATATTGAGAAATTTCTCATCGCTGGTCTGCAATATTACGTTACTGTTATAACATAAATCAAATCAGAATTTGGTCATTTGACTAAGTCCTACTTCTTCCATATATTCCATATAGGCACTAGTCTAGTTATTTGTTCGTTGAGTTGTCTGTAGGGATACCATTTGTGGAATTAAGTCTGAGTTGGTCTAAAGCGAGAGAAGTACATTGAGGCAATAGTGGAAATATTTCTAATGGTACTTATTGTGTAGCAGTCTTGGTCAAACCTTGCAAACATTGCTAATTTTAGCAGTAACAGATAGTACGAGGTTGGACAAACTTATTCGATCGGTTAAAATAATTCAAATCAACCCATGTGTCCAAAGTACTTTGTGGGTCCCCATGTGTCTTACCATGCATTTTGGTTATGTGATTAGTGCAGTGTATCTTGACTTCTCTGTGCTTGAAAATATCCAAGAAAGAAAGGAACTTTGACTCCCAACCTCTAAGATTAAACATATTTTCCTTGCTTTAAGTAACATATGGATCCTTGGCCTTGTTCCTCTCCTTTAATTTAGATTGGATCTCATGTTTCTAGTAATTCCATTGTAGGTCGAAGTAAGTTGTGTTTCAATTCATTTATATCAGATCCTTTTAACATTATTTTGATGTGGGTTGCAAGTCCTACATATCGTAGAGAATACAATAATGGTTGTGGTAGTGACAATTTGCCATGATTGTGGGCCAATGATGATTGTGGTTGCATCTGATTGAGATGCATCACACTAGTTGAAGTTCCAACGTCATCTCTTGCAAGAAAACAATACTTGCTACCATTAACATGCCATGGAATTAAAATTTTCGTGCACGGATTTGTCTCATTGAAAGGAATTATCATGTCTTCATGGTGTTCATTACTACCCTAGAGGGGTAGTAAGATATATCGATGAGTAATGGTGATGCGTAGTATGTAAATTAATTTTGGTTATTTGCATGCTAGGCTCGTGTGAAATTGTGCTTCTCCCCTAATGTTGGTTGTTGAAGGCAACATGTGATAATTACTTCATTTGTGCTTAAATGTCGTTGACGAAGATGAATTCTCTTATTTTCTTTTTAATTGTCCTTAAGATTAATATTTGCAGTGAACATGACAGCAATATATAGTGACAAAATTTTTCCCAACAAATATTGCTCATTGACAAGGTTTAGTGGAAGGGATATAGGATGGAAGAGTTTGAGAGTATAGAGTTCTTTTGATTATCATGAAGTTGCCTATCATTCTCGCTTTATACATGTTTCTTGCTTTATATTATCTGACAACCATGATTACAAGCTCGTTGAGTTTTTAACCTTTCTTTTATTTTCGACTTTGAACCCAAGTTATCTATAGATATTGTTAAATTTAGTTTGTTGGTGGTAAGTCTCGTACACATTGTACTAACTGTGCTTTTTTATTTTGAGGCTTTGTGCATGAAAGACAAACTAGTTTGTCTCTAATTTAGTTTTAGTTTATCCTTTTTAAGCCACGAAGTTTGAGTACAAATTGTCTGGCCATTTTGGTCACTAATTACTACATTTTAGATCAATTGGTTTGGAAAATGTTTTGGTAAGGCATTTGATCATCTAGTCTTGCATATATGTTGTAAATTTGTGAATATTTGTTTAGTAGCATTAACTTTTGTTTATTTGTTTTTAGTAATGGTTTTGTTATACATTTTTATTGTGTATTTGTTTAGAATTCTTTATCATTTTATTTGGAACTCATAATTGGTGTATTTTATGCAGGAGGTGGTCAACTTTACATGTGGGGTAAAGTGAAGCCGACATCTGATAATTGGATGTACCCAAAACCTGTTTTTGATTTAAGGTATTTTGTCAAATTTATTTATTGTGGCATGTGCTATTTCATTGTTCTTGATAGTATTCGTAATCTACTTAATACTGCAAATGTATTTTTATTTAGTTAGTTGCTTCATGTTTATGTTTTGTTAGCACTTGATTTTATAAGTTATAATGGCTTTCATGTGGTTTGGAAGGTGATGAGGCTCATGACTGAATATATATTTTGCTTTAGCATAAAGCATATTTTAAAAATCTACTCATATATATAACAAAATTTACAAACAACATAGAAGGTTGTCCAATGTTTAGTTGAAATCACAAAGCTTTTTACTATAAGACCTTAAGTCATTCAAATTGTCGACAGAAGGAAAAAAGAGTTTGAAACAACCTTCAAATGGACATGCCAATAGGGATTGCAGACACAAGCACAAATATGAGGATTGGTGTTAATTTTAGTTAACAATGGTAATTACTTCAATGTTCCTTTAGCAACCCAATGACAATTTCCAATTTAGATTTCCAACAGTAATCGCACTAACCATTAATCACATTGGCAGTAAAAGTGAACATAAAACAATATGCAAAAGACAAGCCAAGGCTAGAGAATACCAGATTTGGCACATGCCAGGGAAAATACCCAAGATAGGGAAAGCTCTTTGATCAAATCTTCTTATTATTTTATCAAATGTTCAATAGAGAGAGAGTACAAAAATCAAATTGACTTGCCAAATTAAAAGTCAAAACAACCCGGTCAAAATCTGCAGTCAACTGTAGTCAAATCAACCCTAACTAGAAAGTCAAAGATGGTAAAAGTAACAATAAACTGTCATCAAAACAACTTGGTCTTCCCCAGTCAAACTTAGCGTGATTAGGAGGTCAAAGTCAGCACAAAATATTGACAAAGTCGACAATCAAACTTGGTCAAATTGCTGTTTTGAAATCTGCTGCGCCAAAAGATGTGGCCTGCCGAAAAAAATAATCTCCCAAAAAAATTGAAGTCAAACACTCATTTGAAGGTCAAAGTCAACCTTGGTCAATACCGTCAAACTACAGAAATTTCTCTGATTTTCGGCTCTGCAATTTAGCTCTGAAATTTGTCCTCCTACGTGTGAGAGAATGCCCAATTTTGTATGGACTAATGGGAGGAGAGAGAATGTGTGAGTGATGATGATGTCAAATGAGGTGAGAGGACACTTGTGTTTATACAAGTCGGTGAGGGTGAATAGACATGTCTATTAGGCTTCATGAGCATACATGATGATGTGGCCGACCTTGACAATTTACACATGAGTGGGCATAAATTCGAAATCACACTTCTGCTTGTCCAAATTAGATATTCTTTAGATCAATTTTGGTCATCTCTAAAAGAGGCATTCAATGCAATAATCATCCGTATCAAATGAGTTGCCCAAAGTGGAATTTGGCCTTAGTTGCTAGTTTTAACACTCCCTCTCAACTAGTGGAATTCCACCTCCCAATCCATCCATCATCATCGATTATCATGTCGTCATGCACCATCTCTGTATCTCATCGCATCTCCGCTCTGTTGAACGTTGATATGAATAATGAATAAGCATCGATCTAGAGTGAGTCACAAGACCTTGCCACTCTCCATTGACAAAGGTCATTGCAGGGGTAGAACCGCAATCAAATTTGATCTTGAATGATCAAGCTGTTGAACAACATGCATCCCTAGACATAGGGAGTACAATAGTACTCAATGCGTCCATCTGTAGTGCTATGCTCCCTATCCTCTTTTTCCAACTCATTAGCGAGATGAGAGGTACTTCCCGTGAGTCCCAAACTACATGGGTAAGATGTATGTTGGGGCATCTGTAGGAGAAGGTGAACCACTCATCTTGCTCATATGGCAGATGACAAGGTGAACCACTCACCCTACACACGTGTCACCAATCGTAGGGGAATGTGAACCACTCACCCTACCCACATGTCAACCATCATGGGGTATCACAAGGGAAGGTGAACCACTCACTTTGTCCACAACACACCTATAGGGGAAGGTGAACCGGTCACTCTATGGTCACTCATAGCTCCAAGAAGTACCCTAAGCCCCCAGGAGCCCCTAGAGCTTAGTGTTCAACTCAAGCAGGACCTCATGGGAGTGTCTTGCCACGACTCCAAATCTCTCTTGAAAGGCTAAGAACTTGACCATCCCTAAGGGTTTCGTGAGGATGTCTGTGACCTGTTCATCAACCGCGATGTGTTGGAGTCTTATTGCTCCTCGTTTTACCATACCCCGGATAAAGTGGTACAAAATATCAATGTGCTTGGAGCGGTCGTGGAACACAAGATTCTTTGAAAGGCGAATCCCACTTTGGTCGTTACAGAAGATCATAGTTGTATCCAACACGTGGCAAAATAGCTCACTAAAAAGCTTCCTCAACCAAACAACCTCACAATAGACCATGCTAGTTGCAATGTATTCGGCCTCGGCGATGCTTATAGCAACCGATTTTTGATTCATGCTCATCCAAGAAATCGAAGCAGACCCTAAAGAGAAAAAAACAGCCTGATGTGCTATTTCGATTCACCAGAATGCCAACCCAGACAACATCAGTATATCCATGTAGTCTCAAATTCCCGATAGTGTATCTTAGTCCATAGTTGATTGTGCCACAAAGATATCTCAAGAGATTCTTGCAATCCACCATCCCACATCTCTCGAATAGTTTCACAATGTCCTTTCCTTGAGAAAGGAAAATCTCACCTAGCTTTTGCTAGATGTTATAATTTAAATTATAAATTGTTGTAGACTGATATAAAACACTAGATAATTTTGAATGTAAATATATAAATATATAATAAATATATATATATATAATATATATATATATAAAATGAATGAATATTACAAGGCTGAGGTGGTGCTTCTTAAATAGGAGTTGACTGAGCCATGTCTAATTAAGAGAGACATGTCCCTTGGGACTAATGTCTCTTCATTTAACTAATGATTTGCTAATTAATTGATTATAATTAATAATTTATTTATTTAAATGATATTTTAATATTTTATTTAATTGTTATGACTTTAAGTTCATAACACTGCCTTCCCCTTAAGATGCTTTGTCCTCAAAGCATAAGTAGGCCTGGGTGTTGATGCATGAAACATTCTGATTCCCAAGACGAATCCTCCTTTCTCGGGTAGCGAGTATACCTTCAGGTTCAAGGATTATTCTTTGGGTAGCGAGTATACCCTAATATGCTTCCTAGCCATAGACTAGGCTTATTCGGATTGTCGCCCATCTGGCCAATGGGTTAGGTGAATTTCGATGTGTCAGATCCTTACAACTTATGGTAAGTGTGTCCCTCCCAAGTGATTCGATGCAGGTGTTTGACTCCTTTAGAATTAGGCTATAATCCCACCACATATTGTTTCACTTTCTTAAATTGTTCCTCCATAATTTTTGTGATTCTTTGCATAAATTTAGGTAGAAGTAGTAAATATGTTGTACATTCTTTATATTTTATTAATTAAACATATTTAGCAATTATTACAACCCATCATAATTTATTCAGTTCTTAGCATAAATTTTGGGAGGAGTAAAAGTAAATATGTTATACATAAAGATTTTAACAACCCCAAAAATTAACACTCCGTTGAGGTCTTTCTCTAGCAAAGCTCTGATACCATGTTGATTTTCTAGTGCTAATTAGACATAATTTTTTGCAACTGATAATTACTTCAAGATATATATGACATTACTTTAGCACATCCCAGAACGACATTAAGCAATTGCACAAAAAATTCAACTTCTTCGGAACATCGACCTCTTCCTCAGATTACCTCCCACCTATGAGAGAGACAAAGATGAGTGATGAGTGAGTGAGTAAATGAGAAATTCAAGTGTCTTTCTATAGTGATATTAGGGTGCACAAAGAGGCATGTCTCTTTGCAAATTAAATTTAAAATTAAATTAAATTTTCTTTGTAACGAACAAGGTTTGTGTACACAACAATAATCTCCAAAATACTTTGAAGACAAAGACATTCGTTGTAGGACAAGTAATTGTAAATTGAAGTATATAATGAATTGATGTGAGATGATTACAAATGAGGGTGAGGGCTTGCTTATATACCTAGGAAAATACCTCTTCACCAACGGTCATATCCTTAAGGGCATACCTCTTCGTTAATTGATCATGATTTACTTTTAATAATGTTTACATTATTTTATATATATTTTATTCATAACATTCTTTTTTCTAATTTAAAATTTAATTTTCCTTTCTTTTAATTTGTGTAGCTGGGGAATATTTTCCGCATGCACAAAAAAATCAAAAGGCGAGGGTAGCCTTGTTGGAAAAGTGTAACTATGTGCGGTCTTCATAATGACATGTAACTATGATTTTTGTTAATGATGTAAAGAAGAAAAAAAAACTTTTATTATGCCTTGCTTCATGGGTTTCATGAGCAAGAAGTTTTATTTTTAGATAAGCGCATTGAGAGATTTAAGATTTGTCATAAAAGTCATATAGAGTCAATGTCATGTATGAAGAATGAATACGAGTCAATAAGATTGTCAAATAACCCTCCAAAAACAAGCACAATTCGTCCTCTTCTATGTCGACTTTGAGATGGAGTAACAACACTCATGTTGGCTCACTATTTGAAGACACAACCTTGCATAAAGACAGGTTGGCTTATTTATAGGACAACCACTATAAGTAGGCATGTGGGCTCTTCGCATTTCCACATTCAAGATTTGTATCTCTCTGAATTTGGGTGAACAGAACAATGATAATTTCAAAACACAGTTCATATGTCAAGGAAGAGGCTCAGATAGATAAGGAAGGGACAATGAGGATTTGGTTTTGGCTTATCACAGAAAACAAGAGTTTAGATTTTTTGAGTGAAGGTTTTAGCACTACAATATCTCAAACAAGGACATATATGCTCCAATTTGATGCTATAGAAGACTATAGTTCAGTGATCCAAGGAGGCTATAGTTCGGATCTCTCTAATGTACGAATAAGATTATAGATAAGAGGAGTTTGGATCTTTCTGAATTCAATGGCAAAGAGCAGAGAGGAAGGCTTCTGTTATATGACAGCAAGGAGATCTCACAGTAAAGGAAATCTCAGTATGAAGACAGTGATAAGATCTTAGTGATGATAAGAAGGTCGAAGTGGAAGGTCAAGAGGATTTGTGTTTTGGTCTTGGAGTGGTAGATAGGTCAATGGCCTTGGTCTTCGTATTCGTTAATTGGAATCTCTATAAGAAGAATTTGTGTGGGTTTTCCTTTTAAAGAGTGATAGGTTTTGGCCCTGGATCATAGCCTACATTCTG
>APFE030629682.1:4144-16177 GCA_000404065.3 Pinus taeda
GAAATCATAATTAACATTTCTTTTGTTTGCATCATGAGTTTCCTTTACTACCTTTTCACCATTAGTAAGTATTTCTTATAGAAAATTTGTCAAATCTATCTTCAAATATACCATGCTAGTCTTCAAATTTGTCTTCAAATCTATCTTTAAATCATCCATCTTAGCTTCCACACCCTTTAGCTTAGTCACTGTTTTGGCCTTTGGCTCCAAAAAATATATCCGAGAAACTATAGTCCATCCTCTTTCTATACCTTCTTGCAAAATTTCACTCCGATGCTCAGAGAGAAAGTTATGATGATTTTACCTAGGTCACCTATTTGGAGTGTAATTCAAGAGTATGTAAAAAGACCAAATTCCTCATATCATATCTCCGCAAATATAGCGCAAAAAGCTCTAAAATTTGGACCCGAGATTCAGCGTGATCTCTTCTCAAATGGGTTTTTTTAGCTTTTGAGACACCACAGAAAAACATTATAGTGAAAATGCCACGATGACCTATTTGGAGGAGCGAAGCCCTAGAATCCAAAGCTTTGATACCAAATGTTATGAAACCATCTCAAGAAAAAGATAGAAAAGATAGATCAACGCCTTAGAATTCAGCCTCTTCGAGGGGGCAACCTCCTTCTTTACATTACATAAATGAACAATTTCTGGATGATTCAAATGACAAAACCTCCTTTCTATATATAGGAGTCTAAGGAGTCACAATATAACCCAGCCAACCTAACAATAATAATATAAAGCCACAAAAATAATAATAGAGGGATTCTATGGCACACAATAATAACAATATGGGGACAGCACATGCACAACAATATTAATAAGGGATACAACTACAATAGTAATGGGGTAATCACTAGTATTATAGGGACCCAACACTATCCTATTCTCCTTATAGAAGTAGGTCTTTCCCCTATTGAGAGCCTAGCTATGATTAGGTTTCTGCTGTACAAGCACAAACTCAATAACATAGATGATCATAGACTTCCTAAGCTAGCTTCAAATTCCAGCCAAAACCACCTAAGGCTTAATTGGGTGTGGCATAAATACACAAGGGCCTTGTTAAACTATTGGGCGATCAACGAGAATGATGCATTATAATGAGTCAAAGAAAAAATTAGTATAATAGTGTTACACAATAGTGTTACAATATAGAAAAACATAAAACATAAAACAAACAAACAATATAGTAATAACATGAATTAAAATTATAATGATGCATTAGAATGAGTCAAAGAAAAAAGTGGTGTGAGAAAGATTTAGTGGGTAAAAGAAAATTAAGTTATTATAAGAAGGTCATTAACCCCACCCTAGAAGATCAAAAATAACTCTCTAGTTTAACAAGCTCAAAGAAGAAAATTAATATAGCAAAGATTAGAACTAATTCTCATGAGCTCCACAGTGAAACATGTCATTTGGTAGTTCCTAAAATGCCATGGATGGAAAGGATCTGCCATATATGTGAGAATAGGAACATCGAGGATGAAAACCACTTCCTCTTAAAGTGCACTGCATACAACCACATTAGATCCCAGTTTCACAATCTTTGTTACAATTCTGACATTCCTAGCGTTTTACAATGTCAAAATTATAGTGAGCTCGGGAGGCTTCTCTCCAAGCTATTTGAGCATAAGAATAAAATCTTAAATCAAAATAAACAATTTATTTCTTTAGGTCCGATAGACCAATCTTTGGTCTCAGTAGATGTTAACCACTATCATCATCACTATTGTCTCTGATGTATCTCTGTACTTTTGGATCATCCAGTTTTGAAATTATGACCTACAGTAGCAAAATCTCCCACAGTGACCTGATTATATACTAGTTCAGTAGAGCGAACTTGTATGATGTGCCACGAGTCACTGTTTTGGCCTTTGGCTCCGAAAAATATATGCAAGAAACTATAGTCCATCCTCTTTCTATACCTTCTTAGAAAATTTCACTCCGATGCTCAGAGTGAAAGTTATGAAGATTTTACCTAGGTCACCTATTTGGAGTGTAATTCAAGAGTTTGTAAAAAGACCAAATTCCTCAGATCATATCTCTGCAAATATAGCGTGAAAATCTCTAAAATTCAGACCCAAGATTCAACGTGATCTCTTCTCAAATGGGTTTTTTTAGCTTCTGAAACATCACAGAAAAACTTTATAGTGAAAATGCCACGATGACCTATTTGGAGGAGCGAAGCCCTAGAATCCAAAGCTTTGATACCAAATGTTATGAAACCAGCTCAAGAAAAAGAGAGAAAAGATAGATCAACGCCTTAGAATCAGCCTCTTCGAGGGGGAAACCTCCTTTACATTACATAAATGAAAAATTCCTCGATGATACAAATGACAAAACCTCCTTTCTATATATAGGAGTCTAAGGAGTCACAATATAACCCAGCCGACCTAACAATAATAATATAAAGCCACAAAAATAACAATAGAGGGATCTATGGGGCACAATAATAAAATATGGGGACAACAAGGGTACAACGATATTAATAAGGGATACAACTACAATAGTAATGGGGTAATCACTCGTATTATAGGGACCCAACACTATCCTATTCTCCTTATAGAAGTAGGTCTTTCCCCTATTGAGAGCCTAGCTATGATTAGGTTTTTGTTGTGCAAGCACAAACTCAATAACATAGATGATCATAGACTTCCTAAGCTAGCCTTAAATTCTAGCCAAAACCACCCAAGGCATAATTGGGGGTGGCATAAAGACACAAGGGCCTTGTTAAACTATTGGGAGACCAACGAGAATGATGCATTAGAAAACATAAATAACATTAAAGATATTTTTACATCTAAGTTCAAAGAAAAAAGTGGTGTGAGAAAGATTTATTGGGTAAAAGAAAATTAAGTTATTATAAGAAGGTCACTAACCCCGCCCTAAAAGATCAAAAATAACTCTCTATTTTAACAAGATCAAAGAAGAAAATTAATATAGCAAAGATTATAACAAATTCTCATGAGCTCCATAGTGAAACATGTCATTGGGCAGTTCCTAAAATTCCATGGATGGAAACGATCTGCCATATATGTAAGAATAGGAACATCGAGGATGAAAACCACTTCCTCTAAGAGTGTCCCGCATACAACCACATTAGATCCCAGTTTCACAATATTTGTTACAATACTGACATTCCTAGCCTTTTATAATGTCAAAATTATAGTGAGCTTGGGAGGCTTCTCTCCAAACTCTTTGAGCATAAGAATAAAATCTTAAATCAAAATAAATAATTTATTTGTTTAGGTCCGATAGACCAATCTTTGGTCTCAGCAGATGTTAACCACTATCATCATCACTATATTTTTTGTTTGTTTTATGCTTCCATTTTACTATATTGTAACACTATTATGCTAATCAGTCTCATCATTTAATTCATGTTATTACTATATTAATAATTTTAATTCTTGTCTATATTGTTTGTTTGTTTTATGTTTTATGTTTTACTATATTGTAACACTATTATACTAATCATTATCATTATTTTAATTCATGTTATTGCTATATTGTTTTTTTGTTTTATGTTTTATGTTTTACTATTTTGTAACACTATTATACAAATCATTATCGTTATTTAATTCACGTTATTACTGTATTAACAATTTTAGTTCATGTTATTACTATATTGTTTGTTTGTTTTATGTTTTGTGTTTTGCTCTATTGTAACACTATTATACTAATCATTATTATTATTGAATTCATGTTATTACTATATTAATAATTTTAACTCATGTTGTTACTAGAATGTTTGTTGGTTTTATGTTTTATGTTCTACTAATTTGTAACACTATTATACTAATCATTATCATTATTATATCCATGTTATTACTATATTAATAATTAAATTTCATGTTATTATTATATTGTTTGTTTGTTCAACAAACATCATTAGGGGCTTCCCTCTTCTTGAAAGAATACTTCTTTCCTCTCACATGAAGAATGGCATGATCCTGAGCTGCCAAAAGCAAGGAGGAACGGAAGGCGAGCGAGATGAGGAGGGATCGCGATGGAGCTGGTTAGGGTTTTGGCCGTGGTTTTCGGGAGCAAGCTGCACGGTTTGCAGCTACCAGACAGTGATCGACACAGGACGCTGGTATAGTTTACCGGCGGCTTAACCTTTACACAACTCGCGGGACAGCTGGAGGTATCTTTTGCTGCGGTCACGGGCCTGCTTTATCGCCCTCCCAGTTTTTTCGACGGCAGTTTCTTTGGCAATATACCCTCAGCTGGCACTTCGGTCTCGTCGCTTTCATCGGAACAGAGAATAACGGTCTGGGTCAACCCCGTTTGTCGCTGCTGGCGTTTGTTCATTGTTTTATTGGCTTAATCATGGTTAACAACGAGGAATTTGTGGATCTTGACCCATCCCTGGAAGATGTATTATCCATCTGGGGTAAGGAACCGTCTGAAAAGAACCTGGAACATTTCTTTGGGGTTAAAAAACTCTCTGACTCTATTTTTTTCCCCACGGTGGATATCCTCACTCCTCAGGCCCAAGGCGGGGCGGTTTCGACTGCTGGAGGTTCGGCTACAGTGCAGGGAGATCTTGGTAGGTTATCGGCGAATATTACGGCATTAAAAGAGTTGGCAGAATCATCGGCGTCGGGTCTAAAAGGAAAAGCGCCTCAAAGCTGGTATCCTCCTTCGCTTGGTTTGGGTTGCCCAGAAACCCTGTTCCGCTCTCCAAACAATATTCTGTTAACAGCCTCCGAGGTATGCTCTTTGCAGAACAGGGGTTTTGGTCCATCTGCTCAACGAACCTCTGAAATCCCTCCTCCTGGGGTTTGCCGGGGGACCCATGTTTCAAAGGAGGGGGCTCGGGGCTCTCCTGTCGACCTTATCGGCAGCCAAAATGCACATGGGAACGACACGGATGTCACTACGCAGCATCAAAAAGAGCGGCTTGATGGCTCCCATGGAGAGACATTTCCAAATTGTGATATAGAGGGGTCGGCTACCACAGCGGAGTGTCAAGGTCATACTGGTGGCATAAGCAAGCTTAGTGCAAAACGGAAAACTCAGTTCTGCATTGGCTCACAGGTTATCAGGGAGAACCTTATCTTAGGCATGGAAGTCTCAATCGATGAATCCCTTGCAGTTGCAGAAAGCACCATTGTAGGCCGGGCTAGAGGTAAAAAATTCTCCCCTGAGGACCTTCAAAAATGGGGAGTAGAACAGTTTATCAAGGAAACCCCTCTGGTTTTCGAGGTCCAATGTCTTGTCAAAGGTTGGTTTATGCTTAAATTTGTGGATAAGGAAGCAGTTGATTGGGTTCTGGAGAAAAATTGGAGTATCGGACCCATTCCTGTCCTGATGAAGCGCTGGACCCCTCTCTTTGATGCAGTTAAGGAGAACACAGAGGTCTTTCCTATCTGGGTTCGGGCGCCAGGCCTCCCTTTCTTCCTATGGACTGAAGCGGTGTTCAAAACCATTGGGAACAGATTGGGTTCTTTTATGGAGGCGGACCTATCTTTCTTGGAATCAAAGGTCAGGGCAACTGCGCGAATATTAACAAACATTGATACTAGTAAGGGGCTAGCAAAAGAAATTACTCTTCAGTACAGAGATTTCATCTATGTACAAGTTTTGGAATATGAACACCTGCCCTTTTAGTGTCATATCTGCCATGAATATGGCCACCTCGCAAAGAGATGCCCCATGATCAGAAGGCAGCGGCATTTTCGAAAGACAAATGACCAAAGGGTTCAAAGGAGGACTCAGCCTCGGAACAATCAGAAAGTGAGAATTCCGCATCCGAATGCAGAAGCCGGAATGGCTCCCAAGGACCAGGTAGCGGGGGTCAATAGAGGGGAGGCTCAGAAATCCAAAGAAACTGTTGGCGAAGACCCTACCCCAGAGGTCACTGAGAGGGCGCAAGCGCGGATCCCTTCTCCTGTTCAGTCACCACCACACGCGGAGGACGAGGGTAAGCAAATTCCATCTTCACACTCTCCTCTTAATATTTCTTTGTCATCTGCTTTTCCAAAGAAGGGTTTCCTTTCAGTTTCTGATTCACTCACAGAAAACATTTCCAAAATTTCTCCCCCTCCTGAAACTTCCCCTATGGTTGGAAATTTGAAGAAGGACCCTGGTCCCCCAAACTTATCATGTGAAAATCATTGGCCTCCTCTTTCACCCCCATCTCAAAATGCTCTTTGCCCATATAATCTTCGATCCATGGGGTCAAAAAATGAGAAAAAAGGGGTGCTGGGTGGCCTGGGTCAGGCTCCTCCGGTTGGGCAATTCAAGGGGAAGAGGGGTAGGAAATCAGATCTCTCGAAAGCAAAGCTAAAAGCAAAAATTGATGTGGTGGATGGAAAACAGTTTTCAATCCCTGGGGTTCTTAGAGCAGCACAACCCCATGACCATGTTAAGAAATGATCTTTTCATCATGGAATTGTAGGGGCATAGCCAGCAAGCCCAAAAAACTGGCCTTAAAGGAGTGGTTACATTCCTCCAAAGCAGATATCCTATTCCTTCAAGAAACTCTGGGGCAAGGACTCAAGGTCGAAATGGCCTTAAAATCTTTGCTGCCGGGTTGGTCCTTTTTTGCTATTGATTCCGTGGGACACTCGGGAGGTCTCGCGATTGGTCTTAGGGAAGGAAAAATCAAGTGTATTAATATGTGGGGCATGAGAAATGCAATGGGCATGGAGGTAGTATGCCCAGACCTCCCCAATTCTTTTCAGATCGTCAATATATATGCTCCCTGTCAAGAGAGGGAATCTTTCTGGTCAGATTTAATGAAAAAAATAGTGATGAAAGCACCCATGATGATTATGGGGGGGGATCTCAATTTTTCGATTGGCAGAGCTGAAGCTTGGGGTCCCTCTGCTAGGGAGGACCCTCTTTCTGATTTTTTCCTTCAGTTACTATCAGACCATCTCCTCATTGATCCTTCTCCAATAAAAATGAAGCCCACATGGAGGAATAGACGTGTTGGGGAGGACAGGATCGCAAAGAGATTGGATCGTTTCATGATCTCTGAAGGCCTTCTTTCTAAAGTTCCTTTGGTTCGGCAATGGACTGATGAAATTGGGAACTCGGACCACTTTCCAATTTTTCTGGATCTTTCCTTTCCCTCGCCAAAGCCTCCTTCCCCGTTCAAATTCAACTCCTCTTGGCTCCTTGAACCATCCTTCATTTCCCTCTTCACATCCACCTGGATTCACCCTGATGGTCATTCTTCTGAGAGCAAGAGATTTTTATTTATGGAAAATTTGAAAAGATTAAAGAAAGCTACTATTTCCTGGGCAATTGAAAGACAGAAAAAACAAAATGAAGATCTGCTTAAAATCAGGGAGGAATTAAAATCTTTGGAAAGCACGGAAGCAGATGGTTATGTTTCTCGGGAATCCAAGGAAAGAATCCTTCAATTGGAAAAAGCTCAAAATCAGATCCTTATTGCAAAGGAAGAGGAGTGGAGGCTGAAAAGTCGGGCAATATGGCTTAAGGCAGGAGATGAGAACACGAGTTTTTTTCATAACTATGCCAAAGGGAGAAAATCTGCAAATACTATATGGAGCTTAAAAAATGAGGAAGGTAGGGAGATAAACACCTTCTCAGATCTTTCGGGCTTGGGTCAGAGACATTTCCAAAGAATTTTCACGGACCCAGGTGAGGTGACTATAGCTGAAGTATTGGGAATAGCCCAATGTTTTCCCAGGTTCCTTGAGGAAGACGAAGCTTCAGATATAGCAGGCTCTGTAACAAAGGAAGAAGTTGAGGCGGCAATGAAATGTATGGGGAAGAATAAAAGCCCAGGTCCGGATGGCTGGACTATTGAACTTTTCCTTCATTTCTTTGACCAAATTGGGGGTGAAATCACGGAGGTAGTTGAAGAATCGCGATTAAAAGGGGTTATATACAAACCGTTCAACTCCACTTTTATTGCTCTGATTCCCAAAAATGATGAACCGGAATCTTTTGAGGATTTCCGTCCTATCTCTCTCTGCAATTGTATATACAAAATCATTGCTAAAGTGATAGCGATCAGACTGTTTCCAATTTTATCAAGGAATATTTCGATGGAACAGTTTGGATTTCTGGAAGGTAGACAAATCCATGAAGCTATTGGTGTAGCTCGAGGTGATCCACAGTATAAAACAGAAGAAGAAGAAAGGGGTGGTACTGAAAATTGACTTATCAAAGGCATATGACCGCATAAATTGGCTTTACCTCAGGATGCTGCTTACTCATTTGGGTTTTTCGTACACCTTCATAAGCTGGATCATGGGATGTATTTCTAATGTTAGCTTTGCAGTCTTGTTAAATGGGGTGACAACACCATTCTTCAGCAATCAAAGGGGTCTCAGACAAGGTTGCCCCTTGTCACCTCTCCTCTTTCTGCTTGTGGCAGAAGGGCTCAGCAGACTGATTCATAATGCCAGAAGGACAAATAAGGTTAAAGGTATTGAGGTGGCTATAAATCTCTTTATTACCCACTTGCTCTTTTTCGATGATGTATTGATTTTTTCAAATGGCTCTCATGAGGAATTAAAGGAATATAAAAATGTCATTGACCTTTTTATGAAAGCTACAGGTATGCAATTAAACTATGGGAAATCACAAGTTTGTGTGGCAGGCTATAATAGGAGAGAGTGCAACAATATGTCTAATCTATTCCCCTTTCAGATTCAATCATTTTCATCTCCTTTTAAATATTTGGGGTTCTGGCTAAAGCCGGACTCATACAAGAAAGAGGACTAGTCCTGGCTTTTAGCAAAGATAGAGGCAAGAATATCCCACTGGAGTTTCAGATGGCTTTCCAGAGCAGGACGATTAACCCTCCTAAAATCCGTCCTAATGGCTATTCCGGTGTATTGGGCTGCTCTTACGTGGATTCCAAAAGGCATCTTGGAAAAGATTAGGAGACTATGCTGTAGGTTTTTATGGGACGGGGCCAAAGAGAAAACTATTCTTCCATGGGTGGCATGGGACAAGATCGCAAGACCAAAGGCGTGGGGGGGATGGGGTATAAAGAGACTTCCAGAATTCAGTCTGTCATTGGCCGCAAAATCTGGATGGAGACTCATCACAATGGAAAATCTCTGGACTAAGGTTATCAGAAGGAAATATATCGATCCATGCCCCTTGGAAGATTGGATCAGATCACAGGAAAAGACTTCGAAACAGTCCACTGTAATTTGGAAAGCTACGGTTGAAGGTTTTTCAATTATCGAACAAGGACTGGCATGGAAAGTGGGGGATGGGAAGAATGTAAGAATTGGCAGAGACCCATGGGTTGGATGCAACGAGCTATTTGCCCTCTCCCCCGGACTGCTAGCTCAGTTAGACAACAGGGGCATATATACTCTAAATCAAGTGGAGAAAGTGGGCCAATCGACCATATGGGGACAGGCATAGAAAAGTGCTGAGGATCTAGGTCTTCACATCAGATGGCATCAGGAATGGTCACAGTTTATCTCTGAACTTCATCGATCCCATGTAAGACTAAAAAATGACCAGGATAATCTGATATGGGCCCATGGGAAATCTGGTGGATACTCACCAAAAGAGGGCTATAACTATCTCATGGAGAAAAAAGGATGGGCGGTCCCGGAGTGGTGGACAAAAAACCTTTGGGAACTGAAATGTCCTCTGAAGTCCAGAATTTTTCTTTGGTGTATGTTAAGAAGAAAGATCCCAACGTGGGACATCCTCCAAACCAGATACATCATTGGTCCTGGGAGATGCCCCCTCTGTAAGGAGAATGAAGAATCCATAAATCACCTCTTTACAACATGCCCTGTATCTTTAAATTTATGGACAGAGATATCTGTTTTGTTAAAAATTAAAGACCAATGGGGGGCCTCTCCCATTGAAACCGTCTGGGAGAATTGGTCGAAATCCCATCCTGAAGGAAATCTCAGAAATCTCCCACCAATTTTCTTCTGGGGCATTTGGATTGCTCGGAACAAGAGCATTTTTCAAGATCTGATCATCCCAATACAAATTATAGCATCTCGTTGTGTGGCAATTTATTCTTCTATTCCCCCTCCTGAACAAAAAAGCACACAAAACAGGAACTCCTCCCCTGAAATCAAAGAGGGCATGACATGGGCTTTCTTCGATGGGGCTTCACAGGAAAACAAGGCAGGTGCTGGTATTTGCATCCATCTTTCCCAAGATCATATCCTCAAAGCTTCTGTGGGCCTGGGCCAAGGAACAAACAACTATGCTGAACTGGCTGCTCTCCGCCTCCTTCTGTGGTGGGCTTTAAAAAAGAATATACTGTCTATTCAAATTTTTGGAGACTCCATGAATGTTGTTAACTGGGTCAATGGAAAATCAGTGTGTCATAATCAGATTTTGCAGTCTCTTCTTGAGGATATTGTTTCTCTAAAATCTCATTTTTCATGTGTATTTATTTGCCATATATACAGGGAACATAATGCAATAGCAGATCTGCTCTCTAAATCAGGCCTACAACAAGATCTGGGACACTGGTCTATAGAAGAATCTTCACAGGGGCAGACATTCTCAACTCTGGACCCTCCTTTTGATCCTCCTCTGTGACGCCTTTCTGGTTTTGCTACGCGGCTGTACTGTTTTTTCTATTATCTTCCTTTGGACAGCGGATCTATGTCGCTGTAGCAGCTTTTCCTCATAACTTTACATATATTTATATTTCATATGTTATCTTGTGGCTGTTTTCCTCGTCGTAGGAGGCCACTGTTCTTTTTTGAACACATGACAAAATCTGTTTGTATATGGCGGGGCTAGGATCCCTGCACAGTCCACCTTTTAATTGGTGCGAACAGCCTCCATGGCCGCGGTGATAGTATGCGGTATGTTTCTTGTGTATGTGGAGGATGATCGCAGATCACTCCTAGCTACAGGTTTCCCAGTTTCGTTATGGGAATGGTTATTAGTTTGATGTTTCTCTCTTCTAAGTGAACACTGAGGCACAATGGATGTAACTTTTTACCTTCTTAATAAAAAGTTATGCTTTTTTCTTTGGAAAAATATTGTTTGTTTGTTTTATGTTTTATGTTTTACTATTTGTAACAATATTTTTTAACACTATTATACTAATTATAACAATTAATAATTTTGATTGATGTTATTACTATATTGTTTGTTTGTTTTATGTTTTCTGTTTTACTATTTGTAACACTATTATACTATTCATTATCATTATTTAATTCATGTTATTACTATATTGTCTGTTTGTTTAATGTCTTATGTTTTACTATATTGTAACACTATTTATGTTTAATGTTGTACTATATTGTAACACTATTTTGTAACACTATTATACTAATCACTATAATTATATAATTCATGTTATTTCTATATTATTTGCTTGTTTTATGTTTTATGCTTTCCTATTTTGTAACATTATTATACTAATCATTATCATTATTTAATTCATGTGATTACTATACTAATAATTTTAATTGATGTTATTACTATATTATTTGTTTGTTTTATGTTTTACTATTTTGTAACACTATTATACTAATCTTTATCATTATTTTGTTACTGAAACCCTTACATGGTTTGTCTTGTTACATTTATAGGTTCCTTGTTCCAGTTAATGAAAATGTACAGTTGCTTTTTCTAGTTACAGGCTCTTACAGTTACTTGTTATTAGACATTCATTTATCTTATGACAAGATTTTCACTTCAGATACATTTGTCTTTTTCCCTTTAAAATAAAAGGATAATCACACTTTGTTAACAACAGATCAACAAATAACTACAACTATTCAACTACCCTTAACTAACATAAAATAAAATATTAAAAGTCCTACTACTTTCCTATCAACCAACAAAAAGACTAAATAAAAGTAAATTCAACTTTTCTTTGACCTCGCAGAGACATCACCTAGTCATTGTGAGCTGGATGCTCCTGCATCACATTATCATTATTTAATTCATGTTATTACTATATTGTTTGTTTGTTTGTTTGTTTTATGTTTTACTATTTTGTAACACTATTTTGTAAGACTACTATGCTAATCATTATGATTATTTAATTAATGTTATTACTATATTGATTGTTTGTTTTATGTTTTATGTTTT
>APFE030629685.1:10393-29781 GCA_000404065.3 Pinus taeda
TGTTGGACGTGATGGTTTTTCGGTCCATGGTATTGGATGCTTCGGCATGTATAAATATGTATTGTAACATTGAAATGAACATAATGAAAAATCAAGCTGGTAGTCTCGGTTTTGAGATCCAGTGTGAAATCTCTGTGTATATGTGTTTTATGTGTTATGCTCTCGCATTTAAATTTTTCCTGTGATTTAGAATTCGTATGCAGGTAATCTCTGTATGGGGTTAAAACCTACAGAAAGGGTATATAGTTCTCAGATGTTCATTACAAGAGTACACACTCTTGGAATAAATATCACAGTAGTGTATGCACATAATCTCTAAACAGGGGCACATACTCGATGAAGCTCTCTATGCTGTCATAGTCATGGTAACAAGGATGATCACAGTCTCAATATAAAGGAAGGATCTTAATGTACATCAAGGTGTCATCATAAGCATGAAGGATTAACATGAGGACTTTGATGCAAATGTCACATGTATATATTTATATACATGTATCATCATAGAAACTTCATCTACATAATGATGATCTCGGTAAGCAACAAAGAACTAAGTAAATATAGAGATACGGTGCAACAACTTTTCTCTCATGAATATCTCAGTGATGTTGTAGCAGTAATAGATGTCTGAGTGGTATAGAGACGACAATGATCTCAGCAGTATGAAGAAGAGGATTTGTGGCTTGGTCTTGGAGTGGCTCAGTTAGTCAAGGGTTTCTTGGTGTTCGTCAATTGGAATATCTATAAGAAGAATTTTATGCGGGTTTTCCTTTCCAAGAGGGAGAGGTTTTGGCCCTTGCAGAATGCCAACTTATTGTGTTCTTGTCTCTTTGTTATGGTAGCTATTTAATTAATTAAATTAGACACACTAATGTTAACAAGCTAAGCATTAATAGTTATCATGAAAATAATAATCTCATTAACCCTATGCCCTAGATTCTTCAACATGGTATCGGAGCTAAGGTGAACAAGTCAAAGGAAGGGCAGAAAAAAGAGACATACAAGGATGAGTCATCAAGAAGGGATCACAGTAAGGTTAAGGGTTTTTTCAAGAATAAAGGATCAAGTCAAGTAAAGAAAGGTTCTACTTCATCAAGGAGCATTGCAACAAGGTTACAAAGATATACATTCACAACATACATTACAACAATATCACTTTAGAAGGAGAACACAGTGCCACATCTCGAGTGGACATCATGACAATCCTCTCAAAATTCTTGATTTCGATTCCATACCCTCACAGTCAAGGAATCAAATAATCTAAACATATCATAAAAAATAGTAGTGCTTATTGTTCAACAATACAAGGAAGTCTCAAGAAAAATTATGGAACTCTATTGTGCCAAGCAACATTATAATGCAAATAAATTTAAGTACAAAATCCAACAAGTAACATATACTTCCTCCTCATTAATATCCCTATAACATTATATATATTGGTTACCATTCTGAATCATTTCACATTAAAAATTCCTATAACATTATATATATTGGTTACCATTATGAATCATTTCACATTAAAAATTATTCACTTCAGAACAATTAGAATTGTGATAACATTCGACCAACTGTTTCCAGCTTTTTAATCTTCATAAAGGAAAGTTCAGAGCTAGTTGAAGGCCTTAAATTCAATACCATGTTGTAGTTCACATCGTCTTTATTACAAATTTTGATTGGTACCCAGAATATATTTATGATATTTCTCAACTTATCATGGTTGATTTAATCAACTTATCTCTGACTAACAATTAATACTAAGAGTGGTTGGATATGCACAATTATATTTAAAGTTCGTTGCAAATTTGACATTTGATTCAGTGCTACGTGGGGCTTGGTATATACACATCCAGAAGTTTGTTACAAATCTGATGGTTCATACTTAGTGTCACACAAGACTGAATGGTGCCCAACATGGTAGTTAATGCTCGCCCATACCTCCGGTGACCTGGATAGTTGTACACACAAACTCTTGAAAGAATATTTATACCAAAGATGTTCTCTATTTATACCAAAGATTCCCTCTGGAAAAATCATATCCCTATCGAAATCATCTTGTTCTCGTGGTTAGTATACCACAACAAGAACCTCACTTAGGAGAATTTGCAAAAGCGAAAATGGCATGGGCCAAGCATATGTGTGATTTGCAAACAGGAGGGGAAAAACAATGATCATCTGTTCCTCAAGTGTCATCATGTGATCCAGGTATGGAAAAAATTAGCAATGCATTATGGTTTTCCATATAATCATTTTCTTGACATTGCAGATTGTATGGGGTGGTGGAATAAGCATAAACCTACCTGGAGGATCGTTCTGCTCTTTCTCTTCTAGACTATATGGAAATGGAGAAATAAATCCATATTCGAGAACATGGCCAAGGATTTTGGGCTGGTATATGAGAAGATTATACCATTATATACATTGTTTCCTGTACAAGAAATGGTTCCAAAAGAAAAATAAAAAATTAGCAACTACCCTCTCATGGTGTACCTAATTGCTTTTTTTGATGGCGCGACACAAAATAATGTTTGCGGCTATAGATTCTGGATAGAAATATCAAAGGATTTACAATACAAAGTCCACTGGAGTGCTGGTATGGGAACAAATAACAAGGTTGAGGTAATGTCTCTATGGGGCATCTTATGGCTCACAAAATTTCTCAATATCCTTGAGATCCATATATATGGGGATTCAAATATTATCCTGGATCATGTAAAGGGTAAGGCACATATCAAACAATCAGCCCTTCTCGTTTCATTACGGATAATTGAATTTCTTTGGTCATAGCTAGGGAGCCCTCCTATCAATCACACTAGTAGAGAACATAATCACCTTGCGGATGAGCTCTCAAAGAAAGGAGTGCAAGGAATTGTGGGAGAAGTGCAGATGGATATAGTCATGGAAGATAATAGTATAGGTGTAGTGGAGTTCACATTTCTTGGATAGCCTTTGCAAATATTCTATAATCTTTTTTTGTATAACAATTTTTCTTTTTTTGTATGTTACAGGTAAAAAGCGGAATCAAAGGGAGATACAGTTACTTTTTATTTTCACTATGAATATGGGTTGATAAGGTTTCATCACAAAGCTATCTTGATGGATTTAACTATTTTATATAATCTCTTATATACTTGCTATATTTCCATATGCCTCTCTTATATGGCTTCTCACATTGTATGTACATGACTGTATAGGGTCTCTTTATTGGGGTTGACTAAACAAGCAATCATGATTTTCTGGGTTTTATGATGATTAAAGCAAAGGAATGTTGCTATGATGTACATGGTCCATCTTTTTAATAAAAATATAGCTTTTTTCATGCTGAAAAAAATCAAAGATGTTCTCTCTATGGAGTTGGCATTCACCCCAACCAATCCAGCGTCCTCCTCTCTTCAAATAAAAATGCACACAAGGAACTTTCAGACGACATGGAATTCGCCTCATCTCTACCTTGTTCGCCTCCGTATGAATTTTCCAACGCTCATGTCTTCTTTCCGGGGGACGAATTGATAGCCGTAATACTTCTATATGTCGTGCCCTTCCTAGTTCGTGTAGTTTTTTTTATTCTGTATACCACCTCTTTCCTAGTGCGTGCAGTGGTTTTTGTTTATTAAAGAAGATATATTTTTAAAATTTATTGATTAAAAACATTAATATGATTATTATATGAATTGTTTTGCATTAAAAGCTTTAATATGATTATTACATGAATTGTTTTGCGTTATGATATAATTTCTTTTTCTTTCAAATTATTATGTAAATGCCTTGCTTATTCTACTTAACTTTGCCTCCCTTAAGTCGATTAAAAGGAAACATTCTATTTTTAATCTAAACAAGCGAAACTTTGTCACTCTTCCTTAATTTTAAATCAAAATGTCACTCTTCTTTAGTTTAAAAAATGTAAAGTCATATTTAAATTAACGCTTTTTCCAATTACCTTTTCATTGGGGAGTTTTGAAGAGATATGACAATTTACAATTTTGAAAAAAGAAATGGTTGACTTTAAGTAACACACTTAAAAAAAAGGGAAACTGGTTTTTTAAATTATTATATATTTTTGGGGACAATATAAATTCAGTTCATTATAAGACGATTCAATAAAATTTATATACTACCAGACAAAAGAAAACGCATGAAAATCACCTCTCAACTATATATTGGTGAGAAATGGAAGAAAAGGGAGAAAGGATAAATGGTTTTTTATTACTTTAAAGTAAAGAACTATAACTATTGATTGGATCCGAGCTCAAGGACAAGGTAATGGATGACATACCTGGTGTAAGAATAAGGCAGCATGCTGAGTGTCTGAATATGAATGGGTGAGCTTGCTTCACACCCTTCCTAAAGAGGAAATAAAACTATCTATGAATATCATAATAGATAGGGCTCATGGAAGCCTGGATGGACTCATCAAACACCTCAACAAAATGACTACGTGGGAGGTCGAGGGTTAGAGAACCTAGGTTGCAATTGAGCTCGAAATTAGAGATGCTATCAAAGGTGTAGTGATGGAAAGCGTCTTCCACGTCAAGGACAATACCATCTCTCATTGTGTATTGGAACAATGAAAAAACCCTCTAGTGTACCAACATAAATGTTGTCTCAATAATTTCATTGCTATGTACAAGTCTCGCTTTTTCACCATTTTCGATAGAATTCAACAACCCTACGTAGCACCACTAGCTCTGGCTCCAACTGGTTGTTCATTATTCAAAAGAGAATAATAAATAGAACAAAATCCTACATGGTGTGACCATCATGGCAATAGGGAACAATTGTGGCAGTTGAAGGTAGCTGCAAAATCGTTGCATCAACCTCTTTCTCCTAATTGTATTGATAAACCACGTAGAATTAGCTCTAGGAAGGCTGCACAGTTTTACCATCATGGCACTCTCACAGAAGGACTCAATGTGTTGTGGCAACTAGTAGCCCTAAATGGTGGTCACATAGACCTTGGTTGAAATACTTTTATTTTCTAATTTTAACTTTGTATTTCATTAAATGAAGGCAATAGAACAATAATATGTTGTCCCACAATACCTTTAATTCAATATATATTCAAAATTAAAAAAAATGGTTCTAACATTAAAACTACTATACATAATTTCATGATGGTGAGATTATACATCACAAATTCATTTTTGTTGAGGGGATAGTGGTCTTCATAACCATATTTTTTTAGATCAACAATATTGTATTTTGTGAGACAAATAAAATGAAATTTATTTATAGAAGAGAAAAAATATTATATAAATTAATTCAAGACCACAAGTCACATGAGTTATTTAAAAACAAAAATGCAATTATAATTCAAGGTTTCAAAAATAAAAATGTAAAGATATTGTTGAATAATGTTGTTTTTCAACCAATAAATAGTGACTAGATCTTCCATAATCCGATATAGATTTTTCGCAAAAGAAAATCACATATTTTCCCATAGATGTTGTAATGATATAGATTTTTAAAATATAATCAATAATTAAATAATATTAAAATAGATATAATTGAAATGAAGTTAACTTTTTGAAAATATTAGTACTTTCAAAATACATTCACAAGTTTTGACAATAAATTTTTATTCTATTAGAAATAAGATTTTTTGTATTTAGTAACTTCGTTTTTCAATATGATCTTTTCAAAGAAATTCCTTCGGTGTATCATTGCACCTTTAGGGGAAATTTCTAGTTTTACATCTAATTTACTGACGCACAAAAATATATTCTTACATGTAAGTCGAAGAAAAATCAATCAATATGTCATTCTATATATAAGGAAAAGTTGTTGTCTATTGAGGCCACAAATTTGCCCAAAAAATTATCTTTTGCTGGAATCCGATGTTTTTTTTTTCAAAAAAATCTCATCATAGGAGTTCTTGAATTGTTTTTCTAACGGTGGAAACGAATTCAACACCATCCAAAACCCCCTGTGCACCCAAAATCCTGAAGTTTGACAGTTGTAACCGAGATTTCCAAAAATTTCTACCAAATTTTGGTAAAACTCATGCCAAAATTTCCACTATTTTCCTGGTGAGTTTGTTGCCTCAATAGACTACTCTTTAGGGAGATACTTACAAAGATATGTAGTGTGTATGTACGTGATAGTATAAGAAGATTGTGTTATATGTTGTTATGAGGTTCAGTATCATGGGAATATTTCGACTAGAATTCATTATTTTGAGCAAAGGTTTTTTAATGTTCTCTGTAGATATTAATATGGCTTATGTGTTGGCTGCAAGAATTGCGATTAGGTAGACTCCTTCAACACTTAATTGTCAGCCCGGGGGTTTCGTAAACTTAGATATGAAGCACAGGAAATTCCAGAAATGATATGAACTTTTCCTAACTCTTTCCTACTTCCTTAATTGTAATCTTGTAGAATAAAAAATAAAAGATCACCCAACAATTTGCACCAAAGAAATTCTAGCACTGGAATGTGAAAGAAAGTACTTCTGCAGGAGAATAAATTAAAGGAACTGTCAAACTTCTTGTAAACAATATTGACTAATGGAAATGTAAATCTATGTTTATCTTCAATATAGTTGTTTGTCATGTTAATGATTGGACTGTTGAAGATATCTGACTTCCTTATAGATCTTTCTCCCTGCATTAAGATGTTATTCCTGTACTCTTGAAATGTACTTGCACTAGTACTAGAACAAATTTTAGGTGCTGGAAGTATATTTTACACCTATACTGAAGATTTATGTTCTCATGCAGGGGCTCTAAGCCTCAAGACTAGAGCACTCTCTTCCTGTATCAGGATATCGATACATGTATCGGACCAGAGTTTCCTGCACCAAATTTTCCAATTCCTCTTATAAGAAAATAAAGAATTTGTTCACTGAGAGAAAGAATTTATAAAGGAACAAAACTTCAAAATAACTTCCTCAAACAAAATGATTCTTCAACCAATCTCAATCTTTATAATAAAAATTAGCTTCCAAAGTCAAAGCACACTTTTCTTCAATCAAGGAAATCCTTCATGCAATCTAAAGGAATCATCTAATTGTGAAAACAAACTTCAATCCTGTAATAGTTATTCACACAAATCTGATCTACATTCGTAACCTTCTTAACTCATAAATATTCTCTTTGAAAATAATTACACATGAAGTCCGATCTTTCCCTAAACAGTATGAAGTACAGGTATAGATTAATGTGTCACAACGGCATTCATTATCGAATTACTAAAGCATATTTAGTTCAAGATATCAAGAACACTTCGGAATGATAATCACCCATTGCAAAAATTCATTAAGGCTCATACATCATATAAGAATAAAAGACCATTACTTCAATGAACCAAAGGAATCAACCAATGAAACTGTAAATGCACTAGTGCAGGAATGGGTGCTTGCATGATCCAAGAAGAAACGATGTTAAGCTTTGAAGAAAATAAATCATAAAGGATAAAACCAAACTCATTTGAACATGCACACCACAGATATGTCACATAGTGATGAAATCAAATCTGGACTTTGCAGAAGAATACAAACGTATATTTTATTCACACTTTGCATTAAACAAAATCAACACGCATTTAACGAAAAAGAAGAATACGAGGCAGAATGAGCTGGGTTGGTTAGGCCCTAGCCAACCAACTCGTTTCCCTATTTAGGAAATGTGAAGATTCAACTCTTAATGACGCATCAACACATAATTACAACACAAGATTGAAATAACATGGCGCAATCCCTTTCTATTAATACTCAAAAAATGTACATCATGAGTTCAAATCTAGCCCAAAACGAGGGCGATACCAGAAAAATTAAAGAAGAACAAAATTACAATATCCTTGGTATAGCTATTGCTTTCTACCATTTTCTATCTGAATCCTATATTTTATTCATTTGTTCAGTTCTATGGCCGTAATCAAATTACATCTAGTGTTCCAATATGACCCTTTCGGCTATAACAAAACACTAATCTTAAGCATTCGGCCAACGACCCAATCTCCATCATATCCATGACTTATCTCCACTCCCAGCCCAACTCGGTTTGACCGTTCTTGAACAAGGTATCCACATTAAGTAGTGAGTTGTCATGGTAGTTTAGGATTTGGTAGCAGTGCAGGAATCCTACCTGCACTTGACCATGCTAGAAAAATGATCAATACATTGCTTATCAAACACTTTAGGAAAGGAAATATTAGTTGCAAAGAATAATAAAGGTACAAAATCTATGAAAATAATTAATTAAGCACATTTGTAACACTTAATTATGAAATATAAAGCTAGTGCAGGAAAAGGCACGATTCTTGGACTAGTGCAGGAATAAGGAGGTTGCAAGGTTAAAACAAAGGTGTAAGGTCCTCACACAACCTTTACCTACTGCAAAAAAACCAAAACAAAAGAGCCTCCCTTCAATTCTGAACTTGTATGTTGATCCTTACTTTCACTGTCTTTGCCTTCCTCCTTCGAGCCTTTTTGAATTTCTTGGTCACATTTTCAATACGTTCATAACACTTTGAGGCCCGAAATTTGAATATCTTAACTTGTCTTTTCTGCTCCTTTACCTCTCCTGCCAACTTTGCATTTTCTCACTTTTGTACAGTATTCTGCTCTTTCATGGCTTTGTTTAATACCTCCAAGTCGTAAACATGTTTCTTGAGCTCTTCTATCCGACTGTTCAAACAGAGGGTGGAATTCTTGACTCCTAATTCCTTTGGCGCAGACTTCTTGACAGTCGATTCCAGACATGTGCCAACATCATCAGGGTCGAGGTTATCCTGGCCATCTTTTAGTTCTTGCATTTCAACATCATTAAGGGTTTCAACACCTAGAGTCTCAATGCCACTAAGGGTCTCAGTGCCCTACACATTTACTTTATCAGGGGTTTCAGTACCCTGCTCATCCAATTTACCAGGGGTTTAAGTACCATGCTCTTCAAAATCATTAAGGGCTTAATACCCTGCTCATCCATCTCACTAGTGGTTTCAATACCCTGTTCTTCAAAACCATTGAGGGTTTCAGTACCCTGCTTATCCATCTCACCAGGGGTTTAATTACCCTTCTCTTCAAAATAATTGAGGGTTTCAGTACCCGAAACTTCAAAATCATTAAGGGCTTCAGTGTCCTGTGCCCTATCATCCACTTGACCCTCCACTGGGTCTTTTCTTGCACTCGACATCACTTTTATTTTCTTCATCCCACCAAAGCGGACTGACAAGGGTGTATCATATTCCTTCTCCACATAGCCACCATCAACCACTGTATGGATTGTCGCCTCAGCGAGGACCGAAAGATTTTCATTACTTGGTGAAGCAGGTGGCAAGTCATCCAACAATATCGGTGAGGTTGATTGAACATGACCTGTCCTCGAAGAGGCAGTCCTTCTCCTAGATGACCTCCTGGTCTCAGTAGGGCATGAGGTCAGCGTCTTCGATTTCTCTTTCTTGCTTGCACTCTTCTTCTAGGCCGACTTCCCTACACTTCACCCATGAAACTCCTTTAAGAATTCCTCCTAAGTCACATTTTTAGCTTCCAAGTCCCTCTTAATTAAAATTGTGATCAACCCATGGTGATACAATTTGTATGTGACCTGGCTTGACTTGCCTTTATGAACCCCTTTTGCCATCTTTTCTAAGCTCCTGGCCAAATAATAAGAGAAATTAATAAGCTTACCAGACTTAAAATGCAAGAGCAAGCATATGTGATAGAGGAAAGTTAGTGAGTAGCGGCCCTCGCATGGTAAGAAACTTTTGTAACACATAAAGGAGATCCTTCCATTTTCCTATCATAGCATTCCGCTAGAGACCGTTCTTCTATTCCACCTTCTGCTTCGGGTTGACCACGAACCGATGCCACAACTTCTTTTCTAACTTCTCCTTATTAAACCATTGTTCCCCCACTACTAGTAAACCTGTAGCCTGAGATATGGGCTCTTGTGTGATTGCAAATTCTAACGAACCAACCTTGGCTCAGCTCCCATCAAAAGTACAGGTGAATTTTATTGCCACGGCTGAGTCGAATCCATAAAATTTTTGCAGAAATGGGAGGAACCCAGATTCCTGCAATATTACAAGACAATTTATGTACTAAGTTGTTTGCTCCATCTCTTTTATGGAACGTGGCTCAATCCTTACGGGCACCATGTCTGTTTGAATTCACCCAATCTTTGTCTCAAGTTTTGAAAGGATATTACAACATAAAGAACTCAAATGTTGGTCGAGCTATACATCCGTCACTATATCAACCATTTCTTGAATGTTGATGCTTCATCATTAAAATTACATGGATGTGAATATGAATTGGTTTGAGTACAGGGAGGTGATGATGATTGGAAGAGGTGGTGGTTTAGATAATAATTCCATGTAACGGTCATGCAAGGTCGGATATGGAGTAAGGCCATTATTATTAGGTGATGAGTTTTTCAATCAGCACTCGTAAAATCCTCAAAACAATAGAATGCATAGTGCAGGAAAAAATAATAGTAGACTTATCCATATTGTAGAAAATGGAAAGTTCTTACCAATTTCAAATCGCCTCCCGGACAACAACACAAAATGTTGGGTGCAGGAATTGAGATTAGGCAGACTCCTTCAACACTTAATTGTCAACTTGGGGGTTTCGTAAACTTAGAGATGAATCACAGGAAATGCCAGAGATGATATGAAATTTTCCTAACTCTATTCCTACTTCCTTAATTGTAATCTTGCAGAATCTAAAAGAAAATATCTCCGAACAATTTGCACCAAAGAAATTCTAGTGTTGGAATGTGAAAGAAAGTACTTCTGCAGGAAAATAAATGAAAGGAACTCTCAAACTTCTTGTAAACAATCTTGACAAATGGAAATGTAAATGTATGTTTATCTTCAGTATAGTTGTGTGTTAGGTTAATGATTGGACCCTTGAAGATATCTGACTTCCTTATAGATCTTTCTCCCTACACTAAGTTGTTATTCCTGTACTCCTGCAATGTACTTGCACTAGTAATAGAACAGAGTTTATGTAATGGAAGTATATTTTACACCTGTACTAAAGATTTATGTTCTCATGCAGGGGCTATAAGCCTCAAGAGTAGATCACTTTGTTCCTGTATCAGGATATCGATTCCTGTACCGGAATAGAGATTCCTGTACCAAGTTTTCCAATTCCTCTTATAAGAAAATAAAGAATGTGTTAAACTAGAGAAAGAATGTGCAAAGGTGAACAAAACCTCAAAATAACTTCGTCAAACAAAAAGACGCTTCAACCAATCTCAATCTTTAAAATAAAAACTAGTTTCCAAAGTCAAAGCACACTTTTCTTCAATCAAGGAACTCCTTCATGCAATCTAAAGAAATCATGTAATTGTGACAGTAGGCTTCAATCCTGTAATAGTTATTCACACAAATCCTATCTGCATTGGTAACCTTCTTAACTCATAAATAATCTATTTTAAAATAATTGCACATGAAGTCGATCTTTCCCTAAATAGTATGAAGTGCAGGTACAGATTAATGTGTCACAATGATGTTTATTCTCGAAGTACCAAAGAATATTTAGTTCAAGATATCAAGAACACTTCAGAATGATAATCACATTGCAGAAACACATTAAGGCTCATATATCATATAAGAATAAAAGACTATAACTGTGATGAACCAAAGGAATCAATCTGCGAAACTGTAAATGCACTAACGCAGGAATGTGTGCTTGCACAATCCAGGTAGAAAAAATGTTAAGCTTTGAAGAAAATAAATCATAAAGGATAAAAACAAACTCAGTTGAGCATGCACACCACGGATCCGTCACACAGTGATGAAACCAAATCTAGACTTTGCAGAAGAATAAAAACATCTATTTAATTCACACTTTTCATTAAACAAAATCAACACACCTTTAATGAAAAAGAATAATACGAGGGAGAACAAGCTAGGTTGGATGGGTCCTAGCCAACCAACTCGTTCTCCTGTTTAAGAAACATGAAGATTCAGCTCTTAATGACATATCAACATAGAATTACAACATAGTATTGAAATAACATGGCGAAGTCCCTTTCTATTAACAATCAGCAAATGTACATCATGAGTTCGAATCCGGCCCAGAACGAGGGTGATACCAGCAAAATTACAAAAGTACAAAATTACAATATCCTTATTATAGTTATCGCTCGCTGTCATTTTCTATCTAAATCCTATATTTTATACATCCATTCAGGCCTGTGGCTGTAACCAAATTATATACAGTGTTCCAATCTGAGCCTTTTAGCTATAATAAAATAACAAAAATAGTTCATACTAAGCCTTTTGGCTATAAAAAAATGCTAATCTTAAGCATTCGTCCAGCTACCCAATCACCATCATATCACTGACTTATCTCCGCTCCGAGCCCAACTCGAGTTGATCGTTTTGGAACAAGGTGTCCACATTAGCTAGTGAGTTGTCATGACAGCTTAGGATTCATCAGTAGTGCAAGAATCCTACCTGCACTTGACCATGCTAACAGAATGATCAATACATTGCTTATCAAATAATTTAGGAAATGAAATATTATTTGCAAGGAATATTAAAGGTACAAAATCTACGAAAAAAATTAATTAAGCACATTCGTAACTCTTAAATATGAAATATGAAGCTAGTGCAGGAAAAGGCATGATTCTTGGACTACTGCAGGAATAAGGAGGTTGCAAGGTTAAAAGAGAGGTCTAAGGTTATGGTTTTGAAGTGGAAAAGGGGTTAAAAATGAAGAAATTTAGCCTACCAACACTATGTGCCACCTCCATCAGTGGAATGTGATTCTGATTCCAATTCAGGATGTAAAATTTTTAATTATCACGGAATTTGGGAGGACTTGAGCATTTGTAAGGCTGGTAGTGCAGTGTTTCCCATGAAAGAAACTGAGCTCATCCATGTTGTTGAAGATGCAACAGTCAAGAAGGGAAAAAAGATAAAAGTTGTGAACAATTTATCTCACAACTTGCTAAAGCTAGTGTGTGTGGATGATGAAGAAGGGGTGGCCATAAGCACTAGAGACTGTGATTTCACAATTTGGATCAATAAGATCACCATGAAAAATTTTGTTGGTGCGGGCGTGATGATGAGAAATGTGATCGATGAAGTTGTAGAGGAAGGTTTAGCTTTTGATGGGTAGGCAGAGGAGAGGAAAGCGAAATTGAGATACACACAAATAATATGAGATTTTTCTCTTGTATTCATCAAACTTGACTTGACCTCATTACAATGAATCCGACATGGGGTATTTATGCTTTTCAGCTAGCAACTCACCCAAAATAACTACAAAATGCAAACTCACACTATATTTAACTTTTCCCAAAATAAGACTGAACTTGAACTAACTCACACATGTCTCAATTAACGCACACTCTAAATCTAGACCTCACTTAACTCAGTTTATCCCTTCATGCATCACTCAACTTGGATATTCCTAGATCTTCAAGTGGGAGTAATTACTATTTCCAGCACTCCCCCTTAGTTATGATTGTATGACTCAACATAACATTACTCAACATGACTCAACTATGCATGATAGGCTTACAATAGAAATTGAATCAATCATCACTTATACATGCCTACTGGTCTGATTCTTAGAATGACTCAAAATTTTTTACAATTTTGGATTTTCTTTTTCGTTTCTTCCAAATTCCGTAACCTCGAAACTGCTTCATTCCTACCTGTACTTCTTTTTTGTAGGTTGCATATTTATTCACATGTTTTTGTTGCAATGATTCTTTGACTTATCTTGTATTTGTTTTGAAAAAGAAATTTGATCCTATCTTCTACAACTTCATCTTCAATAATTATCTCTCATAGGTTATTGCCACAACACTTCATCTTCAATAATTATTTCACTCGTAGACTATTGCCACAACTCTTCATCTTCAATCTGTCTTCTTTGCTCTACTTCTTTCCTGCCATATTCTTGATCTTGTTTCTGCCATATTTCTTGATAGAAAAATTTGATTTCTTCTTGACTCCATTGCTAAAAAATGGTTTAATTGTTTTCTTCTTCATCTTCAGAAACTTCCATGTCTTTTGTTACATCTTTTTCTTCATCTTCTCTTCCAGCTATAACTGTATTTGGTTTTTTGTTATGTTTACCTACACTCTCCAAACCAATGTTAAAAACATTTTAATTATGATTTATAGCGAGAGATTTCTTCTCTCTCTCTTCCTTCTCTGCCTCTTCAACTACATCGAGGCTATCTTCCACTGTAATGCAATCAATGGATATTCTCATAAAAAACTATTGAATCACTTCATTTTTAGCTTCTTTGAAATCACTAGATGTTGCTAACTTGTTGTCTTCCACTCGGATTCTAGACACAAGAGGGCTTCTCTCATTAAATAACAAAATATTGATTACATATGTTTGTTGCATCATGTGCAACCACTCATCACTAGTTAATGGTTCTTCATCAAATTTAACATTAACAATTCCAATTGTTGGATCCACCAAACCACTTGCTTCTCTATTGATAGCTTTATGTATGCCAAACTTAGTTTCTACTAGTCCACACACATGAGAAGTCCTGACTGCTTCATATCTTGTTGCTAAAGTGGCATGTTCAACCTCCAATTCTTCATCAAACATGACATTTACCATATTACCACAATCAATCCCTATTTCAAAAAGGAAACCACACATATCATCAACATAATGTTCATCCACCCTACGGTGAGATATCTGAGCATGCATGTGCTCTGTTGGGGGCGGGATCCCCCAAGGGCAGTTTTGGGGCTTAAAGCCCATATTTTGGTCCAACTTTTGTAATCCAAATGTAAATACTCCACATTTTGTGGTCGTGAAGAGTGTAGATTTTAAAGAGTCATAGGGTTGTCTGCCCTTACTCTGATAATGTAATGTCGGTTGTAAAATATCTACCCAATAGAGTGAAGCTCTAAGTAGTTAAAAGACACGAAGAAATTAATAATTGAAGATGTATGAGAGATAGCTCTAAAGTAAAAGTCTAAGTTTTGGGTCATATCATAGGTAGAGGCTTTGCAGCTGAGTGCACAGAGGCCTAAAAGTCCACAGTTGATTGTGCGGACCCCTACAGCTAAGTGTGCAGGGCGAGTCGAGTCTGTAATCATTTGGAATTATCAATAAAGAGAAGTATTCTATAATTTATGCATCTTTATTTCCTGTTTATGCATCTGTTATATTGGGTATAAATTTCACTTATAATGCTTATATGATGTGTGAATGGATATAATTGTGACCGCAAGTAGGAACATCTATTTACGCGAAGCTAACTAAGATTTGATAATTAAACACTTAGGTTGGTTAGGAAGATATCATGGTTCGCTGCCCTAGCATTGCGAAAGGACTTCAGCTCCTAGTTAGGGCTGCGTGGAAGATGATTGTACCCTTTCACGAAGGTACTATAAGGTGGAATAGAGGGTTAAGCAACCTGCGTGAAGGCATGTATAGCTGGAATAAAATGACATCACATCCATCTCAAGGGTGCGGAAACTTGGTTCCAACATCCCCCCATACTGCTTTGGGTGAGACTTCAGTCCGCGCTCTGCGGGCTGATGCCGAAAGAGCTAGTAGTGTAGGGATTTCTTTGGCTAACTAACGATGAACCTGGGTCAGGCCCCCACAAGCCAACATGTTCACTAACAAATTCAACTTCATCATATCCATCAGTTGTGGGTAGATTCACTAATTCACATCTCAGTTTGCAATCATCATCCACATGTGTTTTGTCACAGTGGGATTCACCATCATCTGCACCATCCACATTACAGTGGAGTTCTCAAGAATTAATATTCTCTTGCTCTGCTTCATAAACAAAGGCTTCAATTTCTCTCTCTACAATCTTTGTTGCATCTTCTTCATCCATATGTATGTCTGCATAATGGGTTTCACTTTTATAGTCTTTATGACCATCATCCACTTTTGAGTGGGATTCTCCAAGCTCTATTCTCTTATGAGAGTCTTTCTCATCTACTAAGAGATTTGTGGTTGAATCAATAGATTGTGACACATCTTGTTCTTGCATGTCACTCCCCCTTACACCAAATTCTTCTTCCAGGATCTTCCATGCTTCCTTGAAATTTGTATTTTTTTTCTACCTTGCACAAAAACTTTTCAACCAATCTTTGTTTTATAAAATCCAATGTTAAAGTGTCGCATACTTCATCATATGGGTTATTAAATCGATACTCAATTAACTCTTTAGCTTGAACAAAAGTTAGAATTTTGATAACCCAAAAATCAAAATATTTACCATTAAACATAGGAAGTGGCAGCAGATGTAGGCTACAACAATCAGCCTTGATCTTTTTTTTTTTGTTACACTTCTCAGTTCCTCAGCTGTAGCTTGAAATTCTCTAAATATGAAAATGATCTTTGTATTTTCTTGTCGATTATTTTTCTTAATCTGGTTCAGTCGTGCTTTGCGATCCATGACTGTCATCTTTCCTCTATTTTATAGCTTCTTTCCTAATTGCATGAGACTATCTTCCATATCGACCCTGACAAAAAAAAAAAAAAAATCATTATTTTTAATATGCCCCTCAATAAGGCACAATCTTCACCCAAAACACTGGCATGCTTAACACAAAACAAAAAACTTGTATACATATGCACCTTTTCAAGGCCCTAAACTTTGACTCAAATAAAACCCTTCCTTTTCTTTTCTTTTTTAAATTCTCTTTTGATAAGAAAATAATAAAATCACTTTTATAAAAGTCTCCTTCTCCAATAAAGTAAAACCATTTTTTTAATTTTTTATAAAGAAAATCAAGCTTCGTCTCATGGTGTCTAGGGCTATAGCCCTCTCTCTATTCAAAAAAATTCAACAAGCTACGACCTATTGCTCAACAGTGGCGAGGAAACTTTTAACTCTTCATTTGGGGACTCTTCAAGTTGTGACTACAAAATTTCTGGTTTTTCATCTTTGGCTCTGATACCAATTTGATGGGAAGGAATGGGAAGGTAGAGGAGGGGAAACACAAATTGATGCACACAAACAATATGAGCTATTTATCTTGTATTCATCACACAAACTTGACTTTACCTGATTACAATGAACCTAACATGGCGTATTTATGCTTTTAAGCTAGCGACTCACTCAAAATAACTTCAACATGCAAACACACATTATATTTGACTTTTTCCAAAATAAACTTGAACACGAACTAACTCACACTTGACTAAATTAACTCACAATCTAAACTTGAACTACACTAATTAGCTTATGCCTTCATGCATCACTCGATCTGGAACTTGCTATATCTTCATGCAGAAGTATTTACTATTTCCAACAACTTTTTCGGCCATGACATATTGGAATGGAATGAGTGCAGGTGGCGTCATCATCACTCGGGCTCATGGGAGTGGAGTTATGGGAAGAGGGAGTGCAGTTCATGAGTATGTTGTAGGATTGAGGATCGTAGTCCCTACTTCTGCTGCAAAAGGTTATGCAAAGGTTGTAACCATTATCGAAGAAGAAGAGAAGGAAAAATTTAGATGTGTTGTGTTGTCTCTTAAGTTGTTGGGAGAAATCTCGCAAATGATGTCTAGGTTGTAGCCCATGTTCAAGCGTTTTGTGTCGATTAGTTTGGTGGATGATGATGGGTTTGAGAACGTGATAGAATATTTTGTGAGAAAGCAAGAGTTTGGAGACGCATAGTGGTACCCTACACATCATAAGGTGCTTTTCGTAAATGTGGATCATGTGTGTCCAGGCGTTGTTGGAGAGTGTGAACAAAATGCCATAACTTGGCCAACCCACAACAGTAGCAGAGGCTGAGCAAAGTGGAACAATATGTGAGCATTTAGATTTGACTAAATTTTTTCTATTATTACTATTCATTTTAGGAAATCCTCTTATGGGTCTTTTTCAAAGACTTCAAAAGTTAAATTTAGTAATTTAATTATTATTATATTATATTTTTTAAATTTATTTATTAAATAAAAATAATATGATATTTCAAACAGAGTATTAAAATCAACAAATTAAATATTATTATTATTGCATGGTATTTAATATTTATAAAATTCAATAATTAGTTAATTACATTAATTATCATTAAAATTAATGAAAAACATTAATAAATTTGAATTGTTATTTTTATATAAAAGTGTCAAAATGTCATTTTCATATTAACTCATCAAAATGGCAGGAAAACACTAGGGTCTTAATTAACAATTTTGATAAAGGCAATGTCCATTATTTGTTAGGTGAAGATATGGTGCATGGATGTCCCATTTTTATGATGATGATGATGATGATGGTTAACATCCACTGAGACCAAACATTGGTCTATCGGACCTAAAGAAACAAATTATTTATTTTGTTTTAAAATTTTATTCCTATGCTCAAAAAGCTTGGAGAGAAGCCTCACAAGCTCACTATAATGACAACTTCCATAATTTACTAGACTAAGATCTTGTGTATCCACAAATTTGTGTCTAAAAAGTTCAATTACACTTCTTTTTGGGGTAAACTATTTAGGAAAAAAATTTATTTAATTTATATTTTAAAATAAATAAATTTATTTAATTTATATTTTAGATATTTCCTTGTTTATAATTTTTAATATATATTTTTAAATCAATTTTAAATAATATTTAATAAAAACATTATTTATTAAAATATATAATTTAAATGTTTTAATTTTATGGGGACTTTAAGATTTCTATCTGATTTAATCCTCATCACATACGCATCACATTAACATCAGACATCTTAATTTTATTTTAAGTAAATGAATTTGTTTATATATTAAAATCTAATTTATGTAATAAACAAATTGTAATTTTATCAATAATTTTATTTTTAATTTTTTATAATATTTTTATAATAATTAATTTAGTCATAATAAAGTTTTAAGTAATTTATGAAATGAAAAATAAGACTTTTCCTATATTTCTCATCCAAAAATCAGATTTTGATAGTAGTTATAATTTTGATCTATAGAAAAAGAGAAACATTAAAATATATTGTATGGAATTATTAAAAATAAAATTATATTGATGACAAATTGTTTTTTTCCCTTAATTGAAGATACAAATAATAAAAAATGATATTTTATATTTAACTTAATAATTAAAATTAATAAAAAATGTTGTTTTTAATCAAGAGGAATTTAAACCAACACAGGGATTGAACCATAATCTCTTGAGTTTCAAAAATCACATGCTCTTCATTACAATTGAGCTTTGTTGCTCGGAAGCTAATAGAAAAATAAATTAATTTTAAAAATTAAATATAAACAAAAATATCTATGGAGTAAAATAGAATTATGTCAGTTAAACATTACCATATTTGAAATTTTAACTTAATAAATAAATTTCATTTTTTTAAAAGTTGGGTAAGACTACATCTTCATCATGTTCAATACATCACCTCGACTAGACAGGCAATTGAACTGGTAACTTCACATTAAGGAGTGTCTTCACTAAACAACATCTATCCAAAATCTCATGGACAAATAAATTT